>CM056383.1:9259179-9369179 GCA_029718625.1 Synaphobranchus kaupii | reverse complement strand
TTACACACTGATGGGGCTTCAGAGCCAGGATTTACACACTGCTCTAAGGTGTGCAGTCATGCTGTAATTGAGCATAATGCTGTCACTATCTTACAAACTGTTCATCATGGTTTTCAGAAATGCTTCTTCTTGGAAAAACACGATGCCAGACTAACAGCAAATATACTGCAGTCCCATGTGCTTTCTTCATTGAACACATAACTCACAGACAACACAAAGTTTTTAAAAAACTACAGTTATGAAATGAACAGATCCCAAAATGTAAAAAATGTATATCTTCTCAATGTAAAGTCAGCTGAATGTAATGAGCTTAATTGCACAGCTCTCACAGTGAAAAACATCCATTATGGCAGCTTCAGGGGCTCCCGCAGGGATTTATGGGTAAAAGGTGTTTACTGCTTCCTGTCTGCCCCACACGGTGCTGGCCCCGGGGTTCTGTTCCCTTTCTCCCACACCCCATACCCTCCTCCCCGTGACCCCCAAATCCCACATCTGCTTCTACCCACCATGCTTTGCTGCTCAAGCTCCTTAGTCCTTCCACTTTGTACAGTATCACTGCTCCGTGCCGTGACCTTTCTACCCGTGTTGACGGACAGTGACACACGCAGGTCCAATAGTACAGCCTAACTTTAGTCACACACGCAAGACCAAGAGTACAGTCTAACTTCAGTTACACACACAGGTCCAACAGTACAGCCTAACTTTAGTCACACACGCAAGATCAAGAGTACAGTCTAACTTCAGTTACACACACAGGCACAACTGTACAGCCTAACTTTAGTCACACATGCAGGACCAACAGTACAGTCTAACTTCAGTCACACACGCAGGCCCAACAGTACAGTCTAACTTCAGTCACACACGCAGGCCCAACAGTACAGTCTAACTTCAGTCACACACGCAGGCCCAACAGTACAGTCTAACTTCAGTCACACACGCAGGCCCAACAGTACAGTCTAACTTCAGTCACACACGCAGGCCCAACAGTACAGTCTAACTTCAGTCACACACGCAGGCCCAACAGCAGTCTAACTTCAGTCACACACACAGGTCCAACAGTACAGCCTAACTTTAGTCACACACGCAAGATCAAGAGTACAGTCTAACTTCAGTTACACACACAGGCCCAACAGTACAGCCTAACTTTAGTCACACACGCAGGCCCAACAGTACAGTCTAACTTCAGTCACACACGCAGGCCCAACAGTACAGTCTAACTAAGCTTGGGGCACCATCTCTGCTGCTCTGCAATGGGTGTTTTAAAACGTCAGCACCGGGCCGCTCATGCAAAACCCACAATCTGACACGCTACGCGCTAAACTAAATATAGTCACCTGCATTCATATTTCATAACTCAGCTTACTACATGAATCATCAAAAAAAAATAGATATGATTACGCATACAATATTTATGCAGGAGTGAATGTTAATGAATCATTAGCGATTAACCTACACACTGAAAGTCAGTGCTTTGTACATTACAGAATTAATCTAAAGCCTCCCCCCTCTCTCTCTGTCTGAGCCTCACAGCCACACAGTAAATCTACTCAAGTGGGCCAGAAAGCCTTTAACAAAGTGCAGATATTAAAAAGGTGTGTGGCCATGGTCAGGTAATGCCTTTTGACTGCATTGATTAGAACGCTGACAGGTTCCAATGCAGCAGCTGCGTAATGAGCAGCTATTAGGAGCATCGATTTGCTGATTTCAATTGATAGCTAGCAGGCCAGAGCTTCACATCAATATTTGCATAACTAATACCCAGAATCCCTCAGCCCTGACAAACGAGCTCTCAATAGAGAGAGAAAGAGCGAGACAGAGAGAGAGAGAGAGAGAGAGAGAGAGAGAGGGAGGGAGGATGGGGGCAGAGAAGAAAAAGAGAGAAGAGGGAAAAGAAAAAAATAGAGAAAGACAAAAAGAGAGAGAGAAGAGATCCCCACACACACGGACAGAATGTTTTAGTACTGAGCAAAGCACACACATGCACACGTACACAAACACACAGACAAATACAAACACCCACACACACACACTCATACACCCCCCACACAAACCCTACACACAGACGAACACACACAAACACACACGTGTGCTGACGGTGCAAACTAATCATTTATACAGACGAGGGCAGTGCTAAAACTGAACAGCAGATCTGTGTTTGCTTGCAATTTACATAAACAATAACTGCACTTACAATCTCATAAAGGCAACAGCGGTGCTTTCACTAGCAACAATGGTGCCTACTTTCTATATAACCCAAGAACAAAACATACAGGTCACATAGGAACAATGACAATAACTATAAGTAAATAGCAATGCGAATAGTCTATGTGCTAACAGCTGAATCACACAACTGTAGTTGGAAGCGAGGTTCCTGCTGTCATCTCTAGGACTCAACCCCACAACCTCCCGGTCACAAGCCTAGTGGACTCTCGTCCACAGCTGTTGGATTGGGGGTCCAGTGATTGAAGAGGGACGGGTGTGTAACCATAGCAACGTGCTGTGACTTCGCCGGCAGTGACCGGCACGGCAGAGGTAACAGAAGTGTGTCCAGAGCGGCTTTTGAGAGGCGGTAATTGAGAGACACGGGTCTGGCCGGGCTCAGGGCGAGCGTGGAACAGGATCACACACACGCACATTTCACAGGGTAAATAATAAATCACATATCTGCGGCTGGCTGTGGGGGTGTGGGCCTGAATGCTAATGGCCCCGCTTGTCTCGTGGGGGGCTCACAGGAGGGGCCGTGGCAGCAGTCAGAGCCAGATGTCCGGAGAGAGCCCCAGAGGAGCCGCTTGCTGGCACAGCAGGTGGTGGAGCTGGACTAATGATGCGGTACCGCCACACACCTGCCCCCCCACCATGGCCTCCCACAGCACCCAACAGGCCCCTACACCCACACACACAGACAGACACAGCACATCCAATGTCTCCTGCCAACACACACACACACACACAAACACACCCAATGGCTTACCTGCTCCTGTATCTAAACCCCAAAGAGTCCGTATTCCCATAAATGCTCCTGTATCTAAACCCTAAAGACTGAGTCCATATTCTTATACATGCTCCTGTATCTAAACCCCAAAGAGTCCATATTCCCATAAATGCTCCTATATCTAAACCCTAAAGAGTCCATATTCCCATAAATGCTCCTATATCTAAACCCTAAAGAGTCCATATTCCCATAAATGCTACTGTATCTAAACCCCAAAGAGTCCATATTCCCATAAATGCTCCTATATCTAAACCCTAAAGAGTCCGTATTCCCATAAATGCTCCTATATCTAAACCCTAAAGAGTCCATATTCCCATAAATGCTCCTATATCTAAACCCTAAAGAGTCCGTATTCCCATAAATGCTCCTATATCTAAACCCTAAAGAGTCCATATTCCCATAAATGCTCCTATATCTAAACCCTAAAGAGTCCATATTCCCATAAATGCTACTATATCTAAACCCCAAAGAGTCCATATTCTCATACATGCTCCTGTATCTAAACCCTAAAGAGTCCATATTCCCATAAATGCTCCTACATCTAAACCCTAAAGAGTCCGTATTCCCATAAATGCTCCTATATCTAAACCCTAAAGAGTCCATATTCCCATACATGCTCCTGTATCTAAACCCTAGAGTCCATATTCTCATATATGCTCCTGTATCTAAACCCTAAAGAGTCCATACTCTCATATATGCTCCCTGTATCTAAACCCTAAAGAGTCCATATTCTCATACATGCTTCTGTATCTAAACCCTAAAGAGTCCATATTCCCATACATGCTCCTGTATCTAAACCCTAGAGTCCATATTCTCATATATGCTACTATATCTAAACCCCAAAGAGTCCATATTCTCATACATGCTCCTGTATCTAAACCCTAAAGAGTCCATATTCTCATACATGCTCCTGTATCTAAACCCTAAAGAGTCCATATTCCCATACATGCTCCTGTATCTAAACCCTAAAGAGTCCATATTCCCATACATGCTCCTGTATGTAAACTCTGTAGCATCAGAACTGTACTGTTCCATACTGCAGGTCAGTTAAACCCTGGTGGTGCTGTACCTCGAGGCAGGGAGGAACATCCCGGTTTCCCAGTTGAAGCCCGGGTAGATATGCATCTCCACTCCTCACTCCATAAAGAAGCAAATTATTAATTAATTATACAAACATAAGCCCTGACAATGGGCAGACAAAGCCACACATGCCCAGACAGAGGGCTGCACTTGAATCTTCAATACAATCTCAATTAATTTCTCTCTCCCTCTCTCTGTCTTTGTCTCCCCCTCTCACTGTCTCTCTCTCTCTCTCTGTTTCTCTCCCTCCCACCTCCAGCTCCACCGTGGTCCTGAAAACTGCGCAGTAACTCTTCATTATGAAGCTCGTCTTGTTAATAGCTCAGTGGTGTATAATGGAGTGATTTGAGAGACGGATCAACAGGGGCTAAGAAATCCCTGTGGTCAGGGCGGCTGTGATGTCACAGATTTGTCTCTCACCATTTTGCATATGTGCCAGGTGACATTAAGCCACAGCTCATTCCGTTCCAGAAAAACTATTCCCCCCGTCCAAAAAAATTAAAATAAATAAATAAAAGACTGCTGTCTGATTTGATTTGAAGAAGATGATTTGTGTGTGATTCATGGGTGATAAAATCCTCTGTTCTGAAAAGGCTGCTTGGTTCAGGAATCAAAAGTCTCCAAACAGACATAAAAACAGCAGCGGATGCCCTGGTGGCGATGAAAAGGCCAACAGCTATTAGCCCTTGGCGCAGCTTGTGGGGACGTCAGAAACAAAAGGTCCCAGAAAAGCAGCCCTTTACACAACCCTACTGTACAGGGACATAACCCAGCACTTATTCTGCCTCACTCCGCCAGTTATATCACACAGCACCTGAAAGCATGGAGCACTCACAGGCACACCTATACAACAGTACAGAGCAGCACTCACAGACACTCCTACACTACAGTGCAGCACAGAGCAGCACTCACAGGCACACCTATACAACAGTACAGAGCAGCACTCACAGACACTCCTACACGACAGTGCAGCACAGAAAGCACTCACAGACACTCCTACACTACAGTGCAGCACAGAGCAGCACTCACAGACACTCCTACACTACAGTGCAGCACAGAGCAGCACTCACAGACACTCCTACACTACAGTGCAGCACAGAGCAGCACTCACAGACACTCCTACACTACAGTGCAGCACAGAGCTGCACTCACAGACACTCCTACACTACAGTGCAGCACTCACAGGCACACCTATACAACAGTACAGAGCAGCACTCACAGACACTCCTACACGACAGTGCAGCACAGAACAGCACTCACAGACACTCCTACACTACAGTGCAGCACTCACAGGCACTCCTACACTACAGTACAGCACAGAGCAGCACTCACAGACACTCCTACACGACAGTGCAGCACAGAACAGCACTCAGACACTCCTACACTACAGTACAGCACAGAGCTGCACTCACAGACACCCTACACTACAGTACAGCACAGAGCAGCACTCACAGACACTCCTACACTACAGTACAGCACAGTGCAGCACTCACAGGCACTCCTACACTACAGTACAGCACAGAGCAGCACTCACAGACACTCCTACACGACAGTGCAGCACAGAACAGCACTCAGACACTCCTACACTACAGTACAGCACAGAGCAGCACTCACAGACACTCCTACAGTAAAGCTCAGAGCAGCACTCACAGACACTCCTACACTACAGTACAACACAGAGCAGCACTCACAGACACTCCTATACTACAGTACAGCACAGAGCAGCACTCACAGGCACTCCTACACTACATTACAGAGCAGAACTCACAGACACTCCTACACTACAGTACAGCACAGAACAGCACTCACAGATACTCCTGCACTACAGTACAGCACAGAACAGCACTCACAGACACTCCTACACTACAAAGCAGCACTCACAGACACTCCTACAGTACAGAGCAGCACTCACAGACACTCCTACACTACAGTACAGAGCAGCACTCACAGGCACTCCTACAGTACAGAGCAGCACTCACAGACACTCCTACACTACAGTACAGAGCAGCACTCACAGGCATTCCTACAGTACAGAGCAGCACTCACAGACACTCCTACACTACACTACAGCACAGAACAGCACTCACAGACACTCCTACACTACAGTAAAGCAGAGTAGCACTCACAGATACTCCTACACTACAGTAAAGCAGAGTAGCACTCACAGATACTCCTACACTACAGTAAAGCACAGAGTAGCACCCACAGGCACTACAGAACAGAGCAAATTAATTTAAAGGCATGCTGGGTAACTGAGAAAGGCATTCTGAGCTAAAGTGCGAGGGTATCCTGGGTAACTGGGTAACCTTAACCAACTGTCTGTTTTTCTCCACCAGAACAACCTGTTTGACCCGCATCAGTCCGGCTTCAGAACCGGGCATTCCACTGAAACTGCTCTCCTAGCTGTGACGGAGCCTCCTCCCTCTCCTCTGTCCTGATCCTACTTGACCTGTCGACACGGTCAACCATGAACTTCTCATCTCCACACTCACTGAGATGGGCATTTCTGGGACTGCCCTCTCTTGGTTTGTATCGTATCTCACTGATAGATCCTACCAAGTCTCTTAGAAGGGTTCCGCCTCTGCACCCCATCCCCTTTCTACAGGAGTCCCGCAGGGATCTGTACTGGGTCCTCTGCTGTTCTCCATTTATACTAAGTCTCTTGGATCAGTAATTAATTCACATGGCTTCTCATACCATAGTTATGCTGACGATACTCAACTCTTCCTCCTTTCCCTCCCTCTACCCCACAGGTTAAGGAGAGGATATCTGCTTGTCTGGCTGACATCTCTAAGTGGATGGCTACCCATCACCTGAAGCTCAACCTTGACCAGACAGAGCTCCTCTTCATGCTACACAAGACCTCCCCACTAGAGGGTGACACGGGAGTGGATTTTCACTCCTGTCCCATCCCACTCCCACAGAAATATTCCTGTCCCGTCCCAATCCCACGACAGACTAAAAAAAAAATTCCTGTCCCGTCCCAATCCCGGAAGAATGACTCCCGTCCCATCCCGTTCCCGTATTCTTTCTAAATAATTATAAATTATTGGTTTTATTTTAAACATCCCCGTATTTAGTCAGTACAAACATACCGCTAACACTTTGGCTCTATTCCCCGCACATTTTTGTAATTCTTGGGACCTAAAAAAATTATCCACGTGTAGAAATGTCCGGTTATATTTCTAGCTAGAGCAGCTGGTTAACGTTAGTAACATTAGCTAGCGAACTTATATGGCCAGCCAGCAAGGATGACTTTAAGGAAGTCGAATAACTTAAATTAAAATGGCTTGCCATAAGCTATCGTTAGCTTGCTAGCTAAATGTTAAAACGACTTGCCGTGAGATATCGTTAGCTTGCTAGCTAGCTAACCCAGCATTGCTAAGCAATGGTAACGTTCATGACAGGGGAGTACAGGGGGAGTACATGACGGGCGATTGCGTACGGGAGAGGTTGGAATAGCTAAATTAATATCTAAATTGCAATCTTGCCAAATGAGCCATTTACCAGTCCATCTTCCACATCAATGTTTCTGGTAAGCATGACACGAGCACCCTCTGCAACCTGTAGTGTGTCAGGCAGATCTCCTTTGCGTCCTTTAAAGGGCATGCCTTGTCTCTGCATCTGTCCTGTTCGGGGATCCTTTTTGAAATCATCTGCGTCAATGTTTATAATATTGGAATGAGAATATAGCGTTTATTCATATTCAAACTGCATATTTATATATAAAAACTGACCTATTGTTATTATGATTCCCGGTCCCGCCCGCTCCCGTTGACTTTTTTTCCTGTCCCGTCCCAATCACGTGATGAATAGTGAAATTGACTCCCATCCCGCGGGAATCCCACCGGAATCCCGTGACCCACAGGATTCCCGAAAAAATGTCAGCCTCTACTCCCCACTACATGACCTCTCCATCACCATTGACGGGACCATGGTGGTTGCCTCCCGCTCTGCAAGGAACCTAGGGGTGGTCCTGGATGACCAGCTGGAGTTCAAAGAGCACATCAGGGCAACGGCATGGTCCTGCAGGTTCCTCCTGTACAACATCAGGAGGATTCGACCGTACCTGACTACCTACTCCACCAAGCTTCTTGTCCAGACCATGGTCACCTCACGCCTGGACTATTGCAACTGTCTGCTCGCAAGCCTACCAGCCTGCACCATTCGGCTTCTTCAACTGATCCAGAATGCAGCTGCCCGGCTTGTGTTCAACCTCCCGAAGTTTTCGCACGTCACCCCCCTGCTGAGGTCACTCCACTGGCTGCCAGTTGCAGCCAGGATCAGGTTCAAAGTTCTGACCCTGGCCTACACTGCAGCCAATAGGACAGGCCCCGCCTACCTGCAGGACTTAATCCAGAACTATGTTCCTGCTCGACCACTTCACTCTTCTACAGCAGGGAAACTCGCACTTCCCCCCCTCCGTTTCAACGGCTCTCGATCGTCCCAACTACGTAACTTTTCCACCCTAGCTCCTCAGTGGTGGAACGAACTCCCCATTCCCCTACGTTCTACTCCAACCCTGCCTGCGTTCCGTCGTGGCCTGAAGACACACCTATTCAGACTCCACCTTGACTGATATACTAATCTAGAACCTTTTCTCAGGGTACTTGTTCCCTATGTACAGGGTACTGTGTTTTCTTGTCTGTTTGTTATAGTTTATAATAGTATTTAGAATAGAAGTGTAGTACAGCTGATTTACCCACAGCTTACTGTGAACTACAGTCAACGTTCATTACTAGGGATAGCTGCTACATTATGGGAAGGATGTGCTTTGTCTTGTCTGTTCTGTAGTGATCTTGATGATGTCTCTGTATGCACTAATTGTACGTCGCTTTGGATAAAAGCGTCTGCTAAATGAATGTAATGTAAATAATAGTATTTAGAATAGAATTATAGTATAGCTGATTTACCCACAGCTTGCTGTGAACTACATTCAATGTTCATTACTAGGGATAGCTGCTACGTTGTGCAAAGGATGTGCTTGTCTTATCTGTTCTGTAGTTACTTCAATGACGTTTCTGTATGCACTTAAAGTACGTTGCTTTGGATTAAAGCGTCTGCTAAATGACTGTAATGTAATGTAATGTAATATAACTGCGTAACAGTGAAATGCATGCTGGGTAACAGATGACGGCATGCTGGGTAACAGTGAGGCATGCTGGGTAGGAACTGCATCTTTATCAGCAAGTCACAGTAAAGTGTGATGTCCTCACAACCTGAAGAGAGTTCAAGACCAGGCTTGTGTGTGCATGTATGTGTGTGCGCACATACAGTGCATCCGGAAAGTATTCACAGCGCTTCACTTTTTCCACATTTTGTTCTGTTACAGCCTTATTCCAAAATTGATTAAATTCATTTTTTTCCCTCAAAATTCTACACACAACACCCCATAATGACAATGTGAAAAAAGTTTTTTTGAGATTTTTGCAAATTTATTAAAAATAAAAAAATAAAATTTCTCATTTACATAAGTATTCATACCCTTTGCTTTAACGTATTTTTAAAGTATCATATTTCATATTTGGTCGCATATCCTTTACATGCTGTTACTTCCTGAAGTCTGTGACCATCAACATCAAAAAACTGTCGATATCTTATTTTCAGGTACTGTTACAAGCGATACTATAACCTCTCTGCATTTGAATGGATCTCTATGGAAATTGGGGGGTGAGACTAGATTCAGCTGTAAATTACACTGGTACAGTATGGAACACATGGCTGGCTAAATGGCTGTAAGTTATCAAGGGTCTGAGCTATCAAATGAGCCCCAAACCATCACTCTGTTGCCAGATATGGAGTAGATGTGGATGGATCACTTTAAGGGTTGTTTCTCCTGACTTTTTTCCCCATAGAGTTCTATAGGAAAATGAGTCCGGAGAAATAACCCTTGCAGTGATCCATCCACATCTACTCCATATCTGGCAACAGAGTGATGGTTTGGGGCTCGTTTGATAGCTCAGACCCTTGATAACTTACAGCCATTTAGCCAGCCATGTGTTCCATACTGTGCCAGTGTAATTTACAGCTGAATCTAGTCTCACCCCCCAATTTCCATAGAGATCCATTCAAATGCAGAGAGGTTATAGTATCGCTTGTAACAGTACCTGAAAATAAGATATCGACAGTTTTTTGATGTTGATGGTCACAGACTTCAGGAAGTAACAGCATGTAAAGGATATGCGACCAAATATGAAATATGATACTTTAAAAATACGTTAAAGCAAAGGGTATGAATACTTATGTAAATGAGAAATTTTAGTTTTTTATTTTTAATAAATTTGCAAAAATCTCAAAAAAACTTTTTTCACATTGTCATTATGGGGTGTTGTGTGTAGAATTTTGAGGGAAAAAATGAATTTAATCAATTTTGGAATAAGGCTGTAACAGAACAAAATGTGGAAAAAGTGAAGCGCTGTGAATACTTTCCGGATGCACTGTACGTGCATTCATGGCCCATCTGTAATACATAAAAACACCTAGGGGATGACTTTTTTTCGACTCATTACAGAACTACATGCTTGGAGAGTCGACGCTTTTGCATACTCTAATAATAAACACCATTTAAACACCACTGCGTGTGACGCGTCCATGCATGTGTGTGCATGTGTGTTTGAGGAAAGCAGTCTGAGGTGCTGAAAACACGTCCTTAATTGTCTCTAAATTCAGAAAGGCCTGTGTACAGAAACAGTTTTGTGCACAGAAACAGTCTGCATATGTTACTATGGCCAAAACACGCACTTCACAAACGCTGCCGCAGTCGTGTCCTACACCGCTCCAGATGCCGCTAAATGGCCCTTCATATGTTCTCAATTATAACTCTACTCCAATCTGGAAAGGAGGAAAAATCTGATGTATGACAGTCACCACAACACCATTTAAAAAGACCTGCAAACAGCAATAATGCACTCCCATACATTTTAATTATATAAAAAATAATGGCATATTCATTTTTTAAAAAGAAGTGTGTATATGTGTGGGCAGGTATGTGTGTATATGTGTTCATGGCTGTGTGTGTGTGTGTGTGTGTGTGTGTGCATGTGAATGCGTTTGTGTGTGTGCGTGTATGCATGTGCACATGCATGCGTGTGTGTTGGGGGGGGTCTAGTGCACTGAACAGGTCAGCAGATCTTTTACAAATAACCCAGTAATTAGAGAAATCACCTAGACAACTAATTCCTTAATTGATGGAGGTGATTAAAATAAAGATGATGTAATTGAGAGCAGGACAGATTTACAGATGAGCTCGCTCCCCTCCTGACCCACCCACTCAATGACATCACTCACCTCCTCCGTCTGGATGCTAATTGATTTTGTTGTATTTACCTTTTAACTTCATCTACTCCCCCCTCTATAAAGGCCCCACACAGCGGCCCCCAGCCCACATATCACACCCCCTCACCCCCGAAAGCAGGGGAGAGGACCGTGTGGAAGGGGCGCTGGCGTGGGGACGAGCAGCGCTGAGGGTCTCGGTGATGGAGCGCTGCCCCCCCTGACCTCTGCCCTGGACTAATAACCCCAGAGCATTTTAATACATTAAAGCGCAGAGGCGGCCTGCACTCTGCCTTATTGAGGAACAGGAAGCGCAAAACGTGTGACTTCACCGAAATTGAACCGCCGCTCAAGATGGCCGCCGCTAATGAGGGGAGCCGTTCTGATGACATCACCTCTCGGTCAGGGTCGATAAACGCGCCGCTGGGCGCACCAGGGGGGAAAGGTTACACCTTAAACCCGGCAACGGGAAAAGCGTTTGCCGCAGACTAAATGCCTGCTCCAAACGCCGCGGTCAGCAGCGATGCTATGCTAACAGAATGACTACGATAATTAACCAGTGTTACCCCGTCGATGCCCTGGTACACAAAGTCAATGGATCTGCCGTCATCTTGACCAAGGCCACATTTTAACAGGATGTCCTGCTTAGAGCCACGGCCGATCATTACGACGCAAAAGACACGCCGGTTAGGCTAACTGCAGGGGCATTTACAGGGCATTTCTGCTCAGTTAACCTGCCCTGTATAAATAAAGGCTAATAACTGCAGCACCACCCAAAATGACAAACACCGAAAGGTCAGAGGTGTTCTAGTGAAAAAGTGTCCCGTGAGTTCTCTGACCGACGCCCCCTGCAGGAGCCTGTTGGGCGGCGACAGGCTCTCCCGTCGCAGTGACCTGAGGAACGCCGGCTGACGTGACCCCGCCCTCCCCCTCCGGCTGCGCCCGGGTGACGGACAGGTGATCACAGGCCCGGCCGCGGCCCGCGCTGCCTGCCTGCAGGACTCCGGCGGCGCTTGGAGTGAGCTCACGTACAGACGGAACCACCCCGGAGAACCGTCTACACCTTTACACACGTAAAACAAGGGAGAGATATGAAAGATGGAGCAAATATAAGAGAGTCTCAGGGCGGGATCCCCTGAACCCCTTTAAAGTAGTTTATGTCCACGGGCAGGCCTGTGAAGCAGCTGAGCCATGCTGTGAATCAGACGCACACACACAGCGTTCCACTGGCATCTCTTTCACAGTTTTTGCCAGCTTGAGCAAAAAGCAAGTAAATAATAAATACAGTGTATTAAATTAATAACACCGCAAAATCCGCATGACTTTCCCACATCAGGTCACGGGCGATTTCACTCGCGCGGTTTTATTTCTTACATGAGGCTGGAGGTGCTTCTGATTGCTTGGGAGACACTTCCCTTTTAACTGCACTGGAGTTACACCTAATCACAGTCACATGTGGAGCGGCCCCGCCCTGCCCTGCCCCGCCCCACCCTGGGACCGCTGGACCAGCCTAATGAGGTGTGACCGAGTTCCGCCTACACAGGAGTCAGTCTCTGTCTCTAGCACACTCACATAGCACACACACACTAACAGAGCACACGCAGACACACACACATACACTGACATAGAACACACACTCACATAGCACTTACATAACACTTACATAGCACACACACTGACATGAAACACACACAGCACACACACACTCACATAGCACATTCACACATACTCACACTCAAATAGCTCACACAGCACACAAACACACACACTCATATGCACACACACAAACACACGCACAGACACACACAACTTCTTTCCCACAGTGTAACCTGACCTGAGATGGACCCCCCAAACACGCGCCCCCGCCCTGCGTACCCCCTAGCGTATTTATGAACTTTGAACATCGATAAAAAGCCAGCGCTTGGGGGGCCATACAGATACCACCCAGGGAGGGGTCTGGACCAGCTCCCCCCCGGGACACCCAGCTGCTGACCATGACCGTGTGACCGTGAGATTTTACATCTGCC
Organism: Synaphobranchus kaupii; assembly: GCA_029718625.1. NCBI lineage: Eukaryota > Metazoa > Chordata > Actinopteri > Anguilliformes > Synaphobranchidae > Synaphobranchus > Synaphobranchus kaupii. Next base: position 9,355,808 of record CM056383.1, on the reverse strand, counting down.
CAGGTCAGCCTCACCTCTTTAAACCAGCCGGAACAGAAACAGGCTTATAACCACACTGCATAAAGAAGCACGGACAGGAACAGGCTTATAACCACACTACATAAAGAAGCATGGACAGGAACAGGCTTATAACCACACTGCATAAAAAAGCATGGACAGGAACAGGCTTATAACCACACTGCACAAAGAAGCATGGACAGGAAAAGGCTTATAACAACATTGCATTAAGAAACACAGACAGGAACAGGCTTATAACCACACTACATAAAGAAGTACGGGCAGGAACAGGCTTATAACCACACTACATAAAGAAGTACGGACAGGAACAGGCTTATAACCACACTGCATTAACAGCCAAGTGCACTGCCTCCCTAATACTACATTACTGTGCAAAATATGGAACAAAGGCTATTTTAATTGAGTGAACTGTTAGAAAATCACTTTAGCTTAGTGTCAGCTTGAGGATCCCCATTGTTTTCGCAGTGTCAGCAGTTAATTGTTACTCTATTGATTGTTGTAGGGATAGAATTCACAGACTACTGGAGTTAATTAATAACTGCAGTCACACCTGTGAGTATTCTTGCTTGTATTTTAATTAGGCTGACAAGTTTGCTGAGAAAAATCAGAGATGTGGCTTAAAGTTTGATTAGCATATGCTAACAGGAAGCTCATTATAAAACGAAATGTTAAAACCTAAAAAACGCATTTGTATACGATGAGTGGCATTGAGATTAGCATAGAGATTTCTGAACTGAAACAGGGTTTACGGTAAGGAGAAATCAGCCCACTTCCCTGGCCACACTCAGCAATAATAATAATAGTAATAATAATAATAATAATAATAATAATAATAATAATAATAATAATAATAACTATTATTATTATTATCATTATTATTATTATTATGAAGTACAATAAATTGAACTTGCATTTAATTTTTTTGGTGAAAATATCACCCGGAGAATGACTGCCTATACGGTCACTGCAGTGTCTAACTTGACAGGTGTCAATGTTTTTGGAAAACAATATTAATATTCGGTAAATCATTTCCCCCCCACATCTAACGTTGACTGCCTTGACCTCAGTTTGTGAAGCAAAGATAACCGTGGACATATACTGTAACTGTGGGGGTTTCCACATGGAAATAGGCTTCATGTGACCCGCAGGCAGGAGGGCCCCTCTGTCAGTGCCTCCACCAGCCCTGCACTGAGAGAGCTGCTCCACACACACGCACACACACACACACACACACACACACACACACACACACACACACACACACACACACACACACACACAGGCATAAACGCACGCACACCTGCACGCGCGCACACACATACACACAGTATTATTTTAGGACAGGGAAGGGAAAAGGACTGAATGAAGAGTAAACTCCCCTGTCTCATGGTCTGATAGGCTTATTAAAGCAGAGACTGTGGCTGAGGCTGCAGGCCTGCGCTGGCTAATAAAGTAGCTTTAGGAAGGTAATTACTACCTAAATGTGATTGTAAATGTTTACAGCTGGGTAATGGCATTGTCGTAATTGCTTAAATTACTCATTACAACTGTTCCGAATGAACCATAATGGGTTCTCTGTCTGGAACCAGAGTGGATTTGTCACTTACTGGACAAGGCACTGAAAGCCTACAGTGACTGGAACCTATGCGTGATAGACCAACCTTCAAATTAGTACGTGGATGCCCACTTTAGCGATATCTGAATAAATAATTATATTTTTGCGCATGAGCAGTGATTAAATAATTTCGGCTTTACTGAATAAAAAAAGTTTTGTTTTATTAAGCAGCGTGTGCGCGCTTTTTTCAATTATATTGTTAAAAGTGACCAAAGTAAACACCGCTGATGGAAGGATTCTCAAGCCTCCATCGCTCCCTCATCTGCGCGTGCCCGGCTCCGAGAGACCATGTTCCGCGTGCTGCCGGTTCATATAAAGGAAGCAAATTAAAGTGTCCCGCTGATATCTGTGCACATTTCGCAGCGCCTATCATCTCCCTGTTTTTTAAACACGAGCGACGCGGGTAGGAGAGACAGCACATTATCCACCGACAACAGAGGTCGACCCGGGGTTATTGGATTCTGCCATGCTGCTTCTCTTTTACTAAACGAGCAGGGAGGGGGAGGGGGGACTTAATCACCCTCCCCATGCCTTTTCAAGGGAAAAAATCAACTTTAAATTTGCGGTGATGAAAAATCAATAAAGCAGTAATTGCTTGGCTTATCACTGCGCGGATGAACAAATTGGGAGGAGAAGGCTGGCGTCCGCGCAGATCTGGCTGCAGCGCGCGGAGTTTCCGGATCACTGGGCCAGAGAGAGAAAGGTCTCCGAGTGATAATTAAATCTTCACACACTGATTTTCTGCCAAATTTATTTCCCGGGGGTACATAACTCTGATTCACTGCTTACAAGCTAGGCATAACTAATCATTTCAACGTGGGGGTAACCACAGGAGTGGAAGGGGGATCAGAAAAAAGGAGACAACATTTCAATCAACATACAAATGTAACGATAAAAAAACCACCAAATCTATCGGCTTAAATCAAACCTGTAGAAAATGCATGCATCGTGTACATTTTAATAAAGTGTGTGTTTAACTGGGAAAAGAGGACACAGCGCTGCATGGGTAATTTAATTTTCTGACCGGTTTCCCGTCACCTTAAAGCACTTTTCCGTGCTGCTCCGCACAGGAGCCGCACTCAATTCATAAGTTTGGGGCGCGCACATAAACATGTCAGCGGCGCTCCAAATTATGTCAGTGCAATATGCCGTAAAATGTGCATCCATAAACATACTCAATAATACAACAAATCAATAAAAAAACATCATCGCTGAGCTCCAACATGTAAACGCTTAAGATGTTTCCGCTTTACTGAAACCCTGAAGTGGATGAAAACTACATTTCCTTCAGATAAAATCACCCTCGGCACATTTAGGCAGAATATAGTTTTGCCACGCAAACACACACACACACAAATTGATTGAGCGCGCAAAATTGAGAAGAATATGAGATTTTTGGTGGGAAATTTAAAATCCAACACAATAGAACTTAACCTACAGTTTAACCCCTTCTCTAGCGCAACCTTTTTTTTTTTAACACAAGCCAGAACATAAAACGGTGACTGTTCTTGAACCTCTTTGACTACAGGCATAATCCTGGTCTCTTCTAAGGTAACCCTTAGGAATTGTTTTCCAACTGTCAGAATTAGCCTACCTTAAGTATTACAGAAACAGAAACAAAGTAACAGAAGAACACAGTGGAAGTCTTTTCTCGCATAAAAGATGTTAATATTATTTTTTGCCGGGATTATAAGGATACCGACTTTACCGTATTCGTGTCGTCTGGGGATTTCCAGAACACACAGAATGTACCGAATCCTCCTTTTGATAGAGCCCGTTTTGTGCCATGCTACAAAATATGGAACCGTTGTCGTAATAACATTGGAATTGTAAAATATTGAGGTTTTAACACTTTGAAACGGTATAATACGTTACGAGACTGAATGCAAATTTCACATTAAAAAACGCAAATAATGAAAATAAAATAAACCACTTCCAGCCCGATGCTAGTTAAGGGGTTAATATATAATGACCAGGGAATTAAATTAACTTTTACACCCACTGGCCAGAGTGGCTTGTGGATTCTATAAATCACCAGCCATTTTCAAAATTGTACCCGCCACGTTACCTTTTACAAGAACACAACCTAGTAGGTTACCTTCCAAATTAGCTGAGAGTAGAAAATCTACCAGGCACAATCAAAATTTTACCAGAATTGGGCTGGTGGTTGGTGTTAATTTCATACCCTGATAATGACATTGTACACTATTATCTAGTATTACGTAAGTGTAAACCTACAGTATCAAGTAAGACAATTCAAACGAGAATATGCTACATTAAAACAGCATAGGCTACTACTACTCGCACATTCTCACCGCCTGCACAGACTGTGTTTTTAAACGCAGAACGGTTTAGTTTTTCCGTCACTCTTCCATCTTGTAGAGAGGCTTAAAATGATAATAAAACATCTGGTACTTTGACTTAATACCGCTCGATTAGAGAGACAGGACAAGTGATGTTTACCAGGTGCTGAATTTCTGTGCTTGTCCTTCAAGAAGCGGTGAGAACTGCGGTAATTAAAACATTTAAAGCGGCGCGAGCCCCCGCTCCCCGGTCTGGTTCCGGGGTCAGACTCCTGTAGATTCTAATTTGTGCGCCATTTGTATTCATGACAGGAGAGTGCTAAATATTTAACAGCAGTCCGGTAGGAGTTTGTATTGTTGAGCTCGGAGGTCAAATAATTTGATTTCTAGGCAGATTACATTTAGCATCAATGTCCAATCTTTTCTCTCCCTTTCCTCTGATTCCCCACGTTTATTTTCTTTGATAAGAGGTAACTTAAAGAGAGGATATAGGCCTACAATGATAAATTGCTTCTCATAATAATATGGCAGCTATTTAATACAAAAGAAAATAACAGACCTCAACACACGCGTGCAACGGTCGGTTATATGCAGGAATGTACCCATTTATTTAATTTAGGAAGTGGCGGCTAAGATAATAAGGGTGAGGGTTTCCATTTTATTATCCTTGGTAATAATTGATTTATTTAAAATATAAAGTCCATAATTCATGCACAGAATTAACATTAAATTGCAGATTCATCAAAATATTTTATTGCACTTTATACCGCTATTATAAAATGGTTAATATAAATGCGACTAAATGGAAGTAAATGGCAGCAAAGCTAACCGAAGCCCTAATTAAGGACACAGAAAATTAAACGCTTTCTCCTTTTTTTAACCCTCGGCTAGTCTCCCCAGCCGCGGGAAAATATAATTTCTGTTGGCTTGTACGTTATTTTCCCTTCCATCTCTGTCTCCTTTCCGTCGCGCTTCCGCACTCTAAACGCAAGGCCAGAAATCTAATCCCGACACGCGCTGTTTAAGGGTCCAGGCTGTGATTGACAACAGAGCTAGTTAAACCGTGATGAGGTGCAAATGGATTCGGGAGGAGGGGGCACCCGTCTGAATATTTAATGGTCACATAATTCCAGAACAGACACACAAACAGGTATACACCGAACCTGTGACCTCCCCTACTCACAGTAATTAAAACCAAAAAGAAAAAGGACCTTCCTTTCTATCTGGGGAAAATTGTGATTATTTAAAATGTCTGCCTCTGGTCTGTAGCAGAACAGAGGACGGGGTTTATAGGTCCAGTCTGTTTGAACGCGCTGCTACGGCGAAGCAACCTTTCAAAATTATACAAAATGGTTAACAGCATTAAATATGATTTCAATAAGGTGTGTAGCCTACACATAACAGAGGGGCATTTTCACGAGCACGAGCTACAAAAATAGGAAGTGAAAAATGTAATGGAGTGGAAGATACGCAGAGGTATGGGACACAGACACCCGCGCGCCCGTGTCTTTGCGCCCGTCACCTTTCTGCATTAGAAGAGTCGGGGTTAATGAGTGTTTGACACTCATTTCCATACCGCAAGCAGGGCCCAGTCACTATCGCTGGCTCCTCTCAAAAACTGCAAATACAAAGAGGGGCAGTGAACAGTCTTAATGAAGCACAGTTTTGATCTTTGCATACAAAAGAACACCTGATCCCCCCCCCCCCCCCACCGCACACACCTTTTGAAATGATTACCCATGAGGGGTGGGGGGGGGGGGGGGGGGCAGAGCCCCGATGCCTCTCTGCCCTCCCTCTCTCCGGCTCGCTCTTTATTTATTTCCGAGCTGACGGGTCCGCAGCCCTGTACAGCTCCTCTGCCGCCATGAAAGCGCAGATAAAAGAGCCACACGTTTCCTTTCATTACGGAATTTGCTGCTGCTTTGAACAAGAGTGAAGTGATACAGTGCGTTACAAGCCTGAGCCAGGCCTCCTTTCTCTCCTCTCCTCTCCTCTCCTCCTTCTCTCCCCATGCACCTCTGCCCAAATTCTCACTTTCACTCTCTTCAGCAGCACAGCTCTTGGGACATCTCTCTCTCACACACTCTCTCTCCACCTCTCTCCTCCCCGCCCCCCCCCCCCCCCCTCTTTCTCTCCCTCTTCCCCTCTCAAAATTCAAATTTAAATTTAAGCTACTACATGACATTACTTTATTACAGGAAATACATTTGTAAATGTTGCCGAAGCATACATAAGTAATTTTAAATATGAATACGCATGGATAATCTGCAAACTGTAATTAAGCAAATCAAATAAAACGATTACATAATAATGACATCTATTTCTGCGACTCTCACCAGTAAACAGTGAGGTGACTGCAGAAGAAGCTCAAATCTGCGCTCGTGTTTGGGCAGCGCCGGTCAAAGTGCCCGCGAGCTGGATTTGCGCACAGAGGGTTTTATGGTCAGACCCCAGTGAGGCAGCTGAAGTCGCTGTGGAAGCAGAGTAATACACAAATATAATAATCATACACATATGCCACTCCTCTATTTCCACTGCCCCTCTCGCTCATCTTATTCCTATTTTTTTGGGATAGAACAAAACTTTCTCGTTTGGTTGAACAGGTGTCCCCTCCCGCAGGCAGAGCGGATGTTAGACCACCCCGCGTTTAAAACCTGCCACTGCATCCAGTCGGGGCTAGGCTGTGTGAGCTACTCCGGCTGTGTGAGCTACTCCAGCTGCGTGGACTGCTCTGGCTGTATGACACCCGCACACTTGCACAGAGAAACGCTACTCATACTGGAAACCAGCGCCACAGAGAAAGGCTACTCATACTGTAAACCAGAGCCACAGAGAAAGGCTACTCATACTGTAAACCAGAGCCACAGAGAAACGCTACTCATACTGTAATCCGGCGCCACAGAGAAACGCTACTCATACTGTAAACCAGCGCCACAGAGAAACGCTACTCATACTGTAAACCAGCGCCACAGAGAAACGCTACTCATACTGTAAACCAGCACCACAGAGAAACGCTACTCATACTGTAAACCAGAGCCACAGAGAAACGCTACTCATACTGTAAACCAGAGCCACAGAGAAACGCTACTAATACTGTAAACCAGCGCCAGAGAAACGCTACTCATACTGTAAACCAGCGCCACAGAGAAACGCTACTCATACTGTAAACCAGAGCCACAGAGAAACGCTACTCATACTGTAAACCAGAGCCACAGAGAAACGCTACTCATACTGTAAACCAGTCACAGAGAAATGCTACTCATACTGTAAACCAGAGCCACAGAGAAACGCTACTCATACTGTAAACCAGAGCCACAGAGAAACGCTACTCATACTGTAAACCAGAGCCACATAGAAACGCTACTCATACTGTAAACCAGCGCCACATAGAAACGCTACTCATACTGTAAACCAGAGCCACATAGAAACGCCTATACTTTGTAAAAAAAAAAAAATTCATCAGTATAGGGGGGTAGATATCTATGGGTCCAAAGCCCTAACCAATACATGTCATAAAATGAACAAAATTAGTTTTGTCCATTATAAAGCATGTACATTTGCCCCTTCTGATGGTTTAAGATGAAAACAATGATATCACGCTGTTACACACACCTAAATATGTAGCCTAATCATTCACTCTTGTACCTCAATAAAATATTACTTTTTCCCGTATGTAAACTTTTGCCCTGGGATCGTATTTTTCTGTAGTTTAAAAAAAAAAAAGTTCCCATTCTAAGGACTCCAAGGAAGATTTAATATTACTCTAGCACATATGAGCGCACAGTAAATCGGAATGAGTATTTTCCATGCCTTCAGTGACAAGTATAGCCCAGGAAGATATGAAACATAAAGCCTATATTATGTACGATAACATTACAGTAAAAAAATAATCCACCAACAAGAAAATGCCAAATGTTCTAGCTTCAAAGAAAGTCAGTGCATCAAACAAAAGTACATACGTAGCCAGCGAGAAGAACCGAATATTGCAAGCAGAACTTTCTTCATATCGAGGACGAAAAACTCCCATCAGCGAATGCGTTTCCTGTAGCTGTTTGCGTCATAGTACATTGACTAGATTACAAATGCTGTTACACTGGGCTGTCATTTAAGAATTCCATAAAAAAACAGCAAACGCCTTTGAAAAGGATACACTGTCCTCTATCGGATAAAACACTTGTGAATAAAACCAGAAAGAAGTTAAATACTTCAGAGCTGCAGGTAGGGCATATGGGGTACTGGGGGCAGATGTTCCACATTGCGTAATAACATGCTAAACTGGTGTGTATTTCTCAAACAGATTGTCTAAGACAATAAATGACCACTGAATTTTGAATGGAGCATCTCTATTTGTAAAACCAATGGTAGAATTGTATATTTAGTTCATAATTAGTAGCAGATATTGATAGTAGAAAGCCACAGTAATTTCACATGTTTCTTTTGCATTTGAGTGAGCAGGGCTTTTGACAGATTTTTTGGCATACAATCAGGCTATTGTTGCGTTTATCTTGTTGCTATGACGAAATACACATTTTATATGATGAATAAATATATTTATGAACTCACACACAAATGCTATTGTCCACTATGTCATGCATCGGTAGGTATAGTTGCGAGACTGGGTGGGGGGTTGCTTGTTAAATGGACTTGCTATGGCCTAATTTTTACAATAAAATCAGTTAATCAAAAAATCTATATTGGCAATAAAACTTAATTTTTAGATGTGTTTTTGGTGTGTTTCATATTACACAACTAACTACCCGTGGTCCCCAAACCTCTCCAAACCCATGTAGCAGCACAGTGAATCTTGTATTCCACCAGAGCCCCATTAGCCAGAAATGAGTCCAGGTATATGCAAACAGGATATAAAATCAAATGTCCACCAGTTTCCTAGATAAAATAAAAACACCCCTGCATAATAATCAACAAACTCATCCTCATGTTATCATGTTATCTCTCCCTCATGTTATGTCATGCATAAATTGCTCATTTGTTTACCTGCACAGCCTGCTGTACTGCATACAGAACAATTTACTCATGTGGAACAATAACTCTACTAAAAAAAACACTTCCAGACGCCATTTCATACAACAAAGAAAAAATCTCGGAACAGCTCATCTCAGACACAAATAGATACCTAGCCGCTATGTGTAATTTTGCTGGCTTGCCATTGTTACAATATAGTAATGTTAGCAATATTCATTTAATTCAGAGGGACTGGTTTTATACATAACTATATAAGGTTATGTATGGTTCAAATCACAGAGATTCACACATTGCTGCTACATTGTATGTTTCCTTAGCCTTTCTCAGTGTTGTTGGCAATGTCACATCACATTTTTTTAACAAAATGGTTTGAGTTTCAGTCAAAACAGACAATACACCTACTCATTCTGTAAACCAGGGCCAAAGAGAAACGCTACTCATACTGTAAACCAGCGCCACAGAGAAACGCTACTCATACTGTAAACCAGCACCACAGAGAAATGCTACTCATACTGTAAACCAGCGCCAGAGAAACGCTACTCATACTGTAAACCAGCGCCACAGAGAAACGCTACTCATTCTGTAAACCAGCACCACAGAGAAATGCTACTCATACTGTAAACCAGCACCACAGAGAAACCCTACTCATACTGTAAACCAGCGCCAGAGAAACGCTACTCATACTGTAAACCAGCGCCACAGAGAAATGCTACTCATACTGTAAACCAGCGCCACAGAGAAATGCTACTCATACTGTAAACCAGCGCCACAGAGAAATGCTACTCATACTGTAAACCAGCACCAGAGAAACGCTACTCATACTGTAAACCAGAGCCACAGAGAAACGCTACTCATTCTGTAAGCCAGAGCCACATAGAAACGCTACTCATTCTGTAAACCAGAGCCACATAGAAACGCTACTCATTCTGTAAACCAGCGCCAGAGAAACGCTACTCATACTGTAAACCAGCGCCACAGAGAAATGCTACTCATTCTATAAACCAGCGCCACAGAGAAACGCTACTCATACTGTAAACCAGCGCCACAGAGAAATGCTACTCATACTGTAAACCAGCGCCAGAGAAACGCTACTCATACTGTAAACCAGAGCCACAGAGAAACGCTACTCATTCTGTAAGCCAGCGCCACAGAGAAACGCTACTCATTCTGTAAGCCAGAGCCACATAGAAACGCTACTCATTCTGTAAACCAGAGCCACATAGAAACGCTACTCATTCTGTAAACCAGCGCCACAGAGAAACGCTACTCATACTGTAAACCAGCGCCACAGATAAACGCTACTCATACTGTAAACCAGCGCCACAGATAAACGCTACTCATACTGTAAACCAGAGCCACAGATAAACGCTACTCATACTGTAAACCAGCGCCACAGATAAACGCTACTCATTCTGTAAACCAGCGCCACAGAGAAACGCTACTCATACTGTAAACCAGCGCCACAGATAAACGCTACTCATACTGTAAACCAGCGCCACAGATAAACGCTACTCATACTGTAAACCAGCGCCACAGAGAAACGCTACTCATACTGTAAACCAGCGCCACAGATAAACGCTACTCATACTGTAAACCAGCGCCACAGATAAACGCTACTAATACAGTAAACCAGCGCCACAGATAAACGCTACTCATACTGTAAACCAGAGCCACAGATAAACGCTACTCATACTGTAAACCAGCGCCACAGAGAAACGCTACTCATTCTGTAAACCAGCGCCACAGATAAACGCTACTCATACTGTAAACCAGCGCCACAGATAAACGCTACTAATACAGTAAACCAGCGCCACAGATAAACGCTACTCATACTGTAAACCAGAGCCACAGATAAACGCTACTCATACTGTAAACCAGCGCCACAGATAAACGCTACTCATACTGTAAACCAGCGCCACAGATAAACGCTACTAATACAGTAAACCAGCGCCACAGATAAACGCTACTAATACTGTAAACCAGAGCCACAGATAAACGCTACTAATACAGTAAACCAGCGCCACAGATAAACACTACTAATACAGTAAACCAGCGCTACTGATAAACGCTACTCATACTGTAAACCAGAGCCACAGATAAACGCTACTAATACAGTAAACCAGCGCCACAGATAAACGCTACTAATACTGTAAACCAGAGCCACAGATAAACGCTACTAATACAGTAAACCAGCGCCACAGATAAACACTACTAATACAGTAAACCAGAGCCACAGATAAACGCTACTAATACAGTAAACCAGCGCCACAGATAAACACTACTAATACAGTAAACCAGCGCCACAGATAAACGCTACTCATACTGTAAACCAGAGCCACAGATAAACGCTACTAATACAGTAAACCAGCGGCACATAGAAACATTCGGCTGAGGAAATAAATCACCTGATTCCAAACAGGCCAGATAGAGAGAGAGAGAGAGAGAGAGAGAGATAGACAGAGAGACTTGAACAATTTCTTCTATCTACTGGAAGAATAAAGTGAGTTTGCCAGGCTAATTAATTTTTGCTAGCCTGTCTTTTATTTCAGTAAAAGGTCACTAAACTTTAAAGGTCAAGTAGTTTTCAGAAATCCAAAATGCCTGATTCCTTATTAATGGAGAAATGCTAATTAAGCGTGAGTTCAGTGCCCGTTTTCAGCACGTGTGTTCAAACCTCATGCCCAAACTGTCTCAAGCTGAACACTTCACCCCTAAACTATGGATGCTTTTGGACGCTGACCTCAGCTCATAGGAATCCCAGTTCCCACACCACAGTGCTCCGATACTCTAGAACTCTGATACCCCAGTGCTCTGATACCCCATAACTCTTAACACCCCAGAAGTCTGATATCCCAGAGCTCTGATACCCCAGCATTCTGATACCGCAGAGCTGTGATACTCCAGCCCTCTGATACCCCAGGGCACTGATACCCCAGCATTATGATATCTCAGCGCTCTGATACCCTAGCATTCTGATCCCCCTGTGCTCTGATACCCCAGGGCACTGATACCCCAGCACTCTGATATCACAGTGCTCTGATACCCTAGCATTCTGATACCCCAGCACTCGATAGCCCAACACTCTGATACCCCTGTGCTCTGATGCGAAGCAGAGCGGGTCACTAAAGTTAGCTGCATGTCAGAGGCTACACAGTCACATCAATCACACTGGCCATGCACTCTCATAGGCTGGAGGGGCTCTGCTGGGTGGGGCGAGTGAGTGGGGGGTGGCAGGGTTAATTGAGAGTAGATAGGGGTGACAGGGAGGGGGCTGTTCCCCGTGGAACAGCGAAAGGTCGTAAGCGTGAGGGGAGGGAGCTGGTGACAATCACTGGTGTCCTGAGAGAGAGATAGAGCAAAAGAGAGAGATCGAGAAAAAAAGAAAGCAAAAGAGAGAGAGCGAGAGAGGGACATAAAGAGAGGCTGACAGTCGAGACAACAAAAAACACACCCGCAAACACACACACACACACACACACACACACACACACACACACCAGCCTTACAATCCAAAGCAGAACCCTGTACTCTCAACCTGTGACCCTTTGTTGACCGTTTTTCACTTTACATATGCTTAAAAGTTATATATCATATACAGTATATTTAAAGGTTCTATATGTAACTTTTTTCCTGTGACAGTAGCACGCCCATCCTTTGCTCACAAATAAAATGTGCATCCGGTTTCCAGTTAGAGCCACAGTAAGAAATGGCTGACTGGAAAAAGGATTCTCCAAGCTGCATGAACAATGACGAATGCTAACGTTAGCTGTCAAGCTATCGTTCTATCATAGCTAATGTTAGTCTACACGCATATCGGACACATCTAGCCCACATAAGACAAATCACGTCACCAGTGAGCAAAAGCCAGAATCTAGACATCTAGAGGGGTGGAAATCTAGGTTTACAGATGTTTTGACACGTTTGACATAGACGGACTTGGTTAAGCCCAATATAGCTCAGGGTTTAACCGGATATAGCCTGGCTACGTCCCTGTTGCCTCAGAATCATTTACTCTTCAACCAAATGTAGACAACGTTTTTCAACGCAAAAATGTTCACTGGGCACTAGCTGTATAGCTAATGCATTGCTATAATATATTGCAAAGTCGCTATGTAAATATATTGTTCAGACTCATCGTTTGACAATTTGGATGCTACAACAGCCAGCTTCCAGTCACACTACGTTCAACAATGTACCACCACCACACACAAAGACACAGGTTGTGAGAGAACCTGGCAACCACTCACGCAGGCGGAGTTTCGACAGAGAGCTTTGGGTTGGGAGTGCAGTTCTCCCTTGTGGACACTAGATGGGGGTTCAACTGATACATTGCACATTCCTTGCTTTGTGAAAGTATCCGTGCCAAAAAAAATTCTAATGAAAATGCAAATCGGTAATTGCATTTCATTTTCATTCGATATGCACAAAAACCATGACATAATTCAAATGAAAATGCAAAAGGCCACTTTGCATTTTCAAGTTAATGTACGCACTTTATCTGACAGTTTGAAAATGTTAATGCAAATCCATTTCACATTAAATTTTTCTTGTCGTCTACAACACAACCTTGCCATAATTTAAATGAAAAACCACAATTGCATTAGCAGTTTCTTATTGTAATCGTATGATCCATGACAAAAAAGGAAATGATAATTCAATTTGCCATTTAACATTTAGTTTTTTGTACTTTTGCGGCACACGAGTGACATAAATCAAATGCAATGGCATTGCATCTGTTGACATTATCATTTCCGTGTGGTCACGCAAATATCCTGCCAAAACTCCAAACTGAACATGCAAAATGTCAAACCAGCACATCAAGGCGGGGCCTCGAAGAAAGGGGCGTTACAGGGGGCCCTCTCTATGGTTCAAACCAAATCCAACCAAGAAGTCCAGACAGAGTGGCATCTTATTTGTCTGTGATTTCGGCCGTGAGGCAGTTAGCTGGCGAGATAGCGATATTTCCTAGTTCTCTGTGTTTGGAGATTATAGGCTAAATGATAAGAACTTGAAAGGAAACGAGGTAGCCTAAACGTTAAGACGAGCCATAGCCAGTCCGATGCTAACTTAACAGCAGGGAGGACTTGCCATAAGAGGCAATAGATTTCCGTTCACCGGTTTTCCTTAGACAGGGCTGTGATAAACCAACATTATTGCTTATATTCCATGTCACTAAAATAAAATGATCAAAAAAGTATCACTAAAATAAGTGCTTATGTCTCTAATGTTGTCTGAGTGGTAGGCCTAAGCTATTTAAATTAAAACGATGCTGTAGCCTGTGTTCCTAAAAGACACTGCGGCACTATGCCAATACTGACATGGATTTTTTTTATTTTTTTTTTTACAGCTGTGTGAATACTGACGGAACTCACTGTATTCGCACACCCTCTAAAAAGACCAGTTTTTACATTTCTCAATAACCACATATTTAAATTGAACAAATTATAATGTTTTGTAGCCTATGCGACAGCAGGAAATCAGAATCCTAGAGGCTAACCGCCTCGTCTACAGCACTGCGATCTGGAAAGCTCCAGAGCCTGTGCGAATACCTACTAGCCTACCAAAGATGGTGGAATGTTTTGTATGGTGTAGCCTATAGGCTAATTAAATAAAAATATCATTTAAAAAAATCAAATAGGGCTACTTACAGGCTCATCAACCTTGGCAATCTTACCTGTAGCCTCGGCTACTGTAATAATCTATAGTCATGAAACATACAGATTAAAACAAACGGATATTTACACAATTTTTTTAAATAATATTTTTATTTAATTAGCCCTCCAGGACTGGAGTTAAACCTGCAAGCGCTGCGGCCCTCCACGACTGGAGTTAAACCTGCAGAAACTGCGGCCCTCCAGGACTGGAGTTACTCCTGCAGGTTCATGTCTGTGGTTAGCTGCTACGCTATGATAGAAATGCGCTTTATCTGACCTGTTTTGTAGTTCCTTCAGTGACCTTTGGTATGCACTTATTGTAATGAATATAATGTAATGCAGGCGCTGCGGCCCTCCAGGACTGGAGTTAAACCTGCAGACACTGGGGCCCTCCAGTACTGGAGTTAAACCTGCAGACACTGCGGCCCTCCAGGATTAAACCTGCAGACACTGCGGCCCTCCAGGACTGGAGTTAAACCTGCACATACTGCAGGCGCCTCCAGGACTGGAGTTATATCTGCACATACTGCAGCGCTCCAGGACTGGAGTTATATCTGCACATACTGCAGCGCTCCAGGACTGGAGTTATATCTGCACATACTGCAGCGGTCCAGGACTGGAGTTATATCTGCACATACTGCAGCGCTCCAGGACTGGAGTTATATCTGCACATACTGCAGCGGTCCAGGACTGAAGTTATATCTGCACATACTGCAGCGGAGTTCCCAGGACTGGAGTTATATCTGCACATACTGCAGCGCTCCAGGACTGGAGTTAAACCTGCACATACTGCAGCGGTCCAGGACTGGAGTTAAACCTGCACATACTGCAGCGGTCCAGGACTGGAGTTATACCTGTACATACTGCAGCGGTCCAGGACTGGAGTTATACCTGCACATACTGCAGCGGTCCAGGACTGGAGTTATACCTGCACATACTGCAGCGGTCCAGGACTGGAGTTAAACCTGCACATACTGCAGCGGTCCAGGACTGGAGTTATACCTGCACATACTGCAGCGCTCCAGGACTGGAGTTAAACCTGCAGACACTGCGGTGCTGTGGCCCTCCAGTACTGGAGTTTGAGATTTGACCCTAGCGCCAGTGAAGCGTTGGCACGGTGACGGTTGCTGTGTGTGTTGTAGCGGTGGCTAAATGTCCCCGCTGGCATAATCATTTCCTCATCATTTCATCAGACTTGCTGCATTGTGGGATTTCATGTTCCTCCTGCAATCTGTGGCCACAGCAGGAGTGGATTACTGTCATTATAACATCTTTTATTGCTTTTATTGCTGAGATTAGATTTTACACTCCGCCAAATTACACCTGACTTCATTTGAATGTAGATGTTTAAATGCAGGGTGTGTGTCTGTGTGTGTGAGGAGGGGCGGGTGACACGCAGAATTTACCGTATGCAGAAGAAGCATTTTTAAATTGTCATTATTGCTCTGAATATATTCTCTTGGTTGTCATGGGTGACTGACTGGTGTGGTGGGTGGTTGGGGGCTGCGGGGGGGGGGGGGGATGGTGATCTCAAGTATTTAACGCTTTGTGTCCTGTGTGATGTTTACTGAGGTTCAGAAGTACTGCAGCTGTAATGGCATGTTAGACATTAAAGGGATAGTTCGGAATTTTGGACATAATGCCTCAATTACGACTTACCCATGATGTAGTTGATTGATGGAAACCATTTTCAGCTAATTCCAGGCTGTCCTTCTTTTGGACATACACACGTTGATAATGCTAGCGCAACTCTATGGTAACCGGTAGCATCCACTACCAAACACACTTAAACACTCCACAGTGCACCCAAAGCAAATAAAATACGACGACAGTCTATCGGGGTTAATTTGAGTGTTTATACCATCATTTTTGAAGTCAAACTATCGTCGTATTTTATTTGCTTTGGGTGCACTGTGGAGTGTTTAAGTGTGTTTGTTAGTGGATGCTACCGGTTACCATAGAGTTGCGCTAGCATTATCAACGTGTGTATGTCCAAAAGAAGGACAGCATGGAATTAGCAGAAAATGGTTTCCATCAATCAACTACATCATGGGTAAGTCGTAATTGAGACATTATGTCCAAAATTCCGAACTATCCCTTTAACTTTATCAATACGAGCTGAGGGCGAGATTACAGTTACTTACTGGGTACAGTACACTGATCAAGGTCAGTTAGAATAAACAGATTGGGATTAGGGGTGGGTGCGCTACATTGATCCTGGGTCAGTTAGAATAAACAGATTGGGATTAGGGGTGGGTGCGCTACACTGATCCTGGGTCCATTAGAATAAACAGATTGGGATTAGGGGTGGGTACACTACATTGATCCTGGGTCAGTTAGAATAAACAGATTGGGATTAGGGGTGAGTACACTACGCTGATCCTGGATCAGTAACAGTAAGGGCTTTTGCTAAACTTGTGTGTGCCATAATCTCTGCCACACAGGAGTGAACTCACACTCACCTTCCTCCTTCTTTTTCCGCGCTTCCTCCTCCTTCTTCAGCTTTGCTTTCAGCACCTCGTCTGTTTTAGCTGAAAAAGAGAGAGAGAGAGAGGGATGGAGGGAGAGAAATATTCACTTTTTTACTTCCCTTCATTAACAATAAAAGGAAAAGAATTATCAAGACAAAAATAAAGAGACACGTTTAAATCTCTCTCCCCCTCAGTGGTCTTGTGATGTCATTTAATTAGTTTATTATCTATTTTATTGAAGTTGTATAGATCACATTAATTTTGATCCTGTTCTGTGTGGTCTGTTTTAACGTCTATTTGTTCTGCTCTTTTAAGTTGGCTGTTTTGCACTTTTCAACAAGTGAGCAATAACATAAATAAAACTCATCATTACATAACTAAAACTCATCATTAATATTAGTTTATGACTGTTCTGTTATACCTGGCACAGCACACAGGGCCTTCACCAGAGTTTTGCATTTCACACTGAACTAACTGCCTTAAATAAAGGTCGCATAAACATTTGCGTACGTTGGGTAGCCTCCACAGGACTGGCCAGGTATTTAACACATTTAAAAATAACCGACGTGGAGAAGTGTTTGCACGTGGGCGTGTGTGTTTCTCAGTGAGTGTGCATAAGTGTGTAAGTGCGTGTGCATAGGTGTGCGTGTGCGTATGTGCGTGCAAGTGCATGAGTGTGAGTGTGTGCGCAAGAATGTGTGAGAGCGTGTGTGTTACTGTTTGTGCGTGTGTGTATGTGTGTGTAAAGCAGCTACACTGTGTGTGCCTGTCCTCCTCTGCTATGGCAGATGCGTTTTCAGAATGCAGTTATCGTTAGCATAATTAAATGCTTAAAGAAATTCACACGCTGAGAAACGTTTGAGCGCACACACCTTTCGGCTACAGTGTTGATTCTGTTCCCTTTCTCTTTCCCCCCTTTTCTTCAAATAATGAAGACATTAAACCAAGATTAAAAAAATGCAGCGCAAAGTATGGAGGGACTATCAATATACCCTGTAAATTAATTAAATCTCTGTTCTAGCACATCATTTATTCTAAAGCATTAATGTCTCCAAGGAGCCATTTTGCTTTATTGCTCTTCTACTAACAGATGAGTGAGTGGAACTGAGTCTGTAATAATGTTATATTTAATGAGCTTAAACTTTAAAATGAGACAGAGAAAACTACTGCATCCATCTCCACATGTAAACAGGAAATGTGTGTGTGTGTGTGTGTGTGTGTGTGTGTGTGTGTGTGTGTGTGTGTGTGTGTGTGTGTGTGTGTGTATCGGAGTGAATGTGTGTGTGTGTGTGTGTGTGTGTGTGAGAGAGAGAGTCTGTGTGTGAGTGTATCTGAGTGTATGTGTGCGCATGTGTGTAGATAGACAGCATTGGCCCTCCTGCTCCGTTTGTGTGTAATTGTATCTCACTCTGGCCACGGCTGATTAGCTTTAATGTGCAGAGCTGGTTGGATGTGCAGGGTGCAGCACGATGACTCTAAATGGCTTACTTCATCTTGCACTTACTTACTTCAATTGCATTTACCGGGAGTGAGACACATTGCGGCTTGTAATAGATCTCAATTCTTTTTTTTCCCTTTTCTTTTTTTAACCCCACCCCCACCTCCTTGTTCCTCTCCAGTCTCCTGCTCCAGGCAATCGCACAAATCAAACTTTACCCTTCTCACATCTCTCTGCCTTCCCCGTCATCCTACCCCCACACGCAACGAATACAGGCTTCGGCAAGAACCGAGACACTACTTAATTACATAAGTGTATTGTTATTCCAATCTCTCACACACGCGCACACACGCACGCGGATGCCATAATGCGCGGTAATGTGGACTTGTAAGCGGACGTGTCCCGCGCGCATGCATGCATGCGTTCGCGCAGAGACGCCGCGCCTCTCCCCCGGCGTGTTCGCCGTTATTGGAGGTATATTTCTCGGCCGATTAGCGGCCGCGGTTCTTTGCTCAGCGGTGTCGCGGAGCCCCCTTTTATCGAATTAGGTAATAAAAACAGCGTCGGAAAAGCGGTAAAGACTTTCACTTTATTTGCACTTCATTGCGCCTTTCGCTGCAAGGCCAGGGAATAATGGAGCTTCCATTGAAATCCAATGTTGATTATGTGTGTAACAGTGGCTGGGCCTCTAGCTAATGTTTCAGTCACATGATCGCAACACTTCAGAGGCAAACCCCGCCCCATTAGCCCGGCTCGTTAGAGCAAAATTTAATAATGCAAACATCAGGTGCAATTCAGTGGCTTCCATTATCAAGCGCAAGATTGATGGTCTATACGGAGCGCGCAGGCCAAGCGGGTGCAATTTAGATTCAATAAACTAGCAGCCGGAATTAGATTTATCTCTTACAGTGGGCTAGTTTGCTATTTCTTACTGATTTCCTATTACTCTTTAGAAAGAACAATTCATTGGTGTAATACAGAGCCAAAGGAGGTCAGCGCCCTCAAAATTATATTAAAGGGAAATGTGAGATATGAGATTAAATTCAAAGTATGAGCAACAAATTCTGTTGTAAGAGCATAATGCATGCAAAATGGGGGGAAATCTAATTCCAAACTTTCAATGGGCCAGTTTTCTGTGTACTAAAAAAGCATTTTATTAGTTATGGAATGAAAAGAAGAAATAGAGGGACAGATTCTCACAGGTCATTTTGTAAAAATGTAAAATTCATACGGTGCAGTGGCGCTGGGTTTATTTATGTAACACACAGGCCGAGCCATGGATCGTATCAGGAGAGTACAGCCACATTACCCTACATACGTGTGTGTGTGTGTGTGTGTGTGTGTGTGTGTGTGTGTGTGTGTGTGTGTGTGTGTGTGTGTGTGTGCGTGCGTGTGTGTGTGTGCGTGCGTGTGTTTGCATGACAGCGTGTGTGAGTGTTTGTGAGTGAGCGTGTGTCTGTCTGTTTGTGTGAGTGTATGAGACAGCGTGTCATCCACAAAGGTGTAGTATAACACAAAAGGACATTGACGACGTTGTTACACATTACGTACACACAACGTTAGTTACACATTATGCAGTTGCAGGTATGTGCGTGTGTTTATGGTGTACGTGTGTGTAGGGTGTATGCGTGTTTAGGGCGTGTGTGAGTGTGTGTGTGTAGGGTGTATGCGTGTTTAGGGTGTGTGTGTGAGTGTGTGTGTGTGTGTGTGTGTGTAGGTTAGAGACATTAGCAGAGGGTGAAGCAGTAGTACTCTAATGAGGGTAAAGGGGGTTTGGGTTACAGCCCATCCCGTCTCCCTCCGCCTCTAACATCTCGCCTTTCTGCAGACCTCCACCCAAAACACACCCCCACCCTACCCCCTGTCCCACCCCCGACACACCCCCACCCTACCCCCCTGTCTCACCCCAAACACACCCCCACCCTACCCCCCTGTCTCACCCCAAACACACCCCGACCCTACCCCCTGTCCCACCCCAAACACACCCCGAGCCTACCCCCTGTCCCACCCCAAACACACCCCCATCCTACCCCCTGTCCCACCCCCCACACATCCCCACCCTACCCCCTGTCCCACACCCCACACATCCCCACCCTACCCCCTGTCCCACTCCAAACACAACCCCACCCTACCCCGTCCCACCCCAAACACACCCCCACCCTACCCCCTGTCCCACCCCAAACACCCCCCCCCCCCCCACCCCCTGTCCCACCCCAAACACCCCCCCCCCCCCCCACCCCCTGTCCCACCCCAAACACACCCCCACCCTACCCCGTCCCACTCCAAACACAACCCCACCCTACCCCCCTGTCCCACCCCCCACACATCCCCACCCTACCCCCCCTGTCCCACCCCCCACACATCCCCACCCTACCCCCTGTCCCACCCCCCACACATCCCCACCCTACCCCCTGTCCCACCCCCCACACATCCCCACCCTACCCCCTGTCCCACCCCCCACACATCCCCACCCTACCCCCTGTCCCACCCCCCACACATCCTCACCCTACCCCCTGTCCCACCCCAAACACACCCCCACCCTACCCCCCTGTCCCACCCCAAACACACCCCCACCCTACCCCCTGTCCCACCCCAAACACCACACCCTTCTTTCCCCCCTGTCCCACCCCAAACACACCCCGACCCTACCCCCTGTCCCCCCCCTGACAAACCAGTGAACTGCCCCCCAGGATCAGTCAGAACGAGGGGGGGAGGGGGCACGGGTCAGAAATAAACTGCCTAACGAGCGCTGAGCTGCAAGAAAACCAGACTTCTGTATAAATAGAAGCGAAGCTAATTTGCTTTAAATCTGATACCCGCTCTGACATCAGCCAGCCAATCCATAGTTTGGAGCCATTTATAATCGAACCTCCCAATCTGAGAGATAAAAGCACACGTGATGACATAATGTTCAATTAAAAACACAACTCAAACGGCCCTCGGCGTTCTGGTTTTTTCCCTCCACGGAGAGGTCCCTCAGGCACCCAATCTGATGGCCCGACTGTAACTTGGAACGGAAAAGAACAGAAACTTCTGCCAACAGGTAGAAGACGCGGAGGCTAAAATTCCAGAAATCGTTGTGAAACATAACCTCTCCCTCCCCTGTGTGAATCTGAATCAAAATGATTAAAATCTTCAGCTGATTCTTTTTCTATGCTCTCTAGATTTCCCAGGGTACATTTCACCTTGCGGTGCAAAATAATTAATGTTGAAGACATCATTATGATTAGTGCTGCACACAGCAGGAAGTGAAAATAAAGTGTGTGTACAGTGAGTGAAAAAATGTTAAATCAGGGGAAGGAAGAACAGAAATTCAGTAACTGAAAATGTGTTATTATTATTATTATTATTATTATTATTATTATTATTAGGACACTTGCACACCATGGAGAGTAGAGAGAGAAGTAATATGGACAGACATAAGTGAGACAGTGGAACGTCACATTTGGGAAGTTTAGCATTCTTATTTTGAAGATTGCATTGTGTGCCCATTTCGTTAGCGAGCGCTTTCTCGTTTAAGTTCAGAATCGCATCACACCGAGAGAGACAGAGAGAGGTAGACAGGCAGGGAGAGCGAAAGAGAGAGAACGACCTGAACACACCGCTTGCCTTCCACGGGAAGCTCGAACCCCGCGCCTCCTCACCGAGCCTACAACGCCGAGCCCCATCCCCACAGGAAGCAGCCACGCCCACTCAGAGGAATGCCGGGGGGCCTGCTCGCGTCGTCCCCACACCCAGCCGCCAATCAGCTGGAAATGTGGGTGTCAGGCAGGGAGGAAGCGTGATAAATCACGCGCGCGGCGCATGACAAACACAATATCAGAGCCTGCGCCGGGCCATCGGAAAAATGTCCCTTTGAATCAGGAGCCCACTTCACACCCCAGGTATAGGCAGCCCGCATCGGGCCGCGCGTTCGACAGGACAAAACCAAAGACGAGCAAAGCAGGAACAGAGAGAGACAGAGGAGAAAAAGCACAATATTATTACCCATTAAAAGAAAGTTAACCCCTTGGCCTTCTAAGAGTATATTTAGCTGCACTAAATGCAGTTAGTGTGGCAGTTTGGAATAATGAGGGCAATAGGTTAAACGCTTGCAACTCGACGAGGCAGTACCACGGTCCGCCACTAGGTGGCACAGTGCACTCCTCGCATGAGAAACCGGCCGCAGACTTCAAACCCGAAGCAATGCGTAACTGTATATATACGGAATAGCAGAGACCTATTAAAACGAGTTCATGTTCATCTTGTAAGGCATAATTTGCGACAGAAACGTTACAACTTCAGCATGAATTCAATTTGTTTCAATGATATAAATGAGTATTTAAAAATAAAAATTAGCAAAAAAGTATAAAATTGTTTTATGGAAAATAGGCATTTGTTTTAAATGACGATTGTATTAAGAAATTCACGTCCATGCAATGCCTACACAGTCTGAGGAAAAACAAATAGATGTCTGAGTTTGGAGGAAACTGTAGGAACAGTAGCCTACGCTCTAAAAAAGGACAATTACTGGGCTCTTCTTTTTTTAATGAGATTTTACCAAACACTGTCACAAGCAAGTATGACTTAAATGATATTTATAAAATATTAACAAACAAAACAATTAGAGGAGATATCTTACAAATTCAATAAATTATTCATAAAAAATCGTCTCACTGGATTTTATTTCCTGCTCTCTGTTCCGAAGATTCCTCGCGGAGAAGATCAATTACAGAGTACACTGTACTTTTACGCCACTATGATGATCAATTACATACCGCGCGCTGCCTTCTGTCCTTGCGGTGCGGTTTAAGCGTCAAGAGGAGGCTAAATAATAATCAGAAACAGAAATGATATTAATTTCAATTAGATGAATCAAGGCCTGATGCGTGCGAGACTATAAATATGCAGATTCTACGCAGGAAAGAACTCAAATTAATTAAAACAATTTCTGAAACGGGGGCCGCTCGCTCCTCGTTCTGGATTTTGGGCTGAGGGCAGTGAGGCCAGGGGAAAGGCCGAGCACCTCCTGTGCTGCTGCAGAGTCCGTCTTATAAAATAACTCTGCTATAGGTGCGTTTCATAAAGTGCAGAAAGCAGAGCAGCGTTTCGTTTATGAGGCTGATTAGAGATGATTTATTTAATTTTCAGATAGAATATTGAAGACTCGGGTTCAGATTTGCGGGAGACGTCAGCAGTTCTCAGCTGTTTTATTCATGATTCCTTTTTTCATATCCAAAATGAAACAAACCTCAAGGATTTTCAAGGTTTTTTTTATTTTTATCAACACCGCTATTAAGAGCTTGCGTTTTAAATCTCAGCGGCAGCTCTGTTCTGGGCCACAGTGGGGCTTCATACATCACAGGGTCCATGTCAGTGCTGCTCCGTGCTGGTGAGTGTCAGTGCTGTTTTGTGCAGGTCGGTGTCAGCGCTGCTCTGTGCAGTTTGGGGTCAGTGCTGATCTGTGCAGGTCGGTGTCAGCGCTGCGCTGGGCAGGTCGGTGTCAGTGCTGCTCTGTGCTGGTCGTTGTCAGTGCTGCACTGGGCAGGTCTGTGTCAGCGCTGCGCTGGGCAGGTCGGTGTCAGTGCTGCGCTGTGCAGGTCGGTGTCAGTGCTGCGCAGTGCAGGTCGGTGTCAGTGCTGCGCTGTGCAGGTCGGTGTCAGTGCTGCGCTGGGCAGGTCGGTGTCAGTGCTGCGCTGTGCAGGTCGGTGTCAGTGCTGCGCAGTGCAGGTCGGTGTCAGTGCTGCGCTGTGCAGGTCGGTGTCAGTGCTGCGCTGTGCAGGTCGGTGTCATTGCTGCGCTGTGCAGGTCGGTGTCAGTGCTGCGCTGTGCAGGTCTGTGTCAGTGCTGCGCAGTGCAGGTCGGTGTCAGTGCTGCGCTGTGCAGGTCAGTGTCAGTGCTGCGCAGTGCAGGTCGGTGTCAGTGCTGCGCTGTGCAGGTCAGTTTCAGTGCTGCGCAGTGCAGGTCGGTGTCAGTGCTGCGCTGTGCAGGTCAGTGTCAGTGCTGCGCAGTGCAGGTCGGTGTCAGTGCTGCGCTCTACAGGTCACGCAGAGTGTCAGAACAATCCCTCACTAATATTATGTTAGTTCCAGATCACCTACAGCTGGAGAAGGGATTGTGGGTGAGCCGTGGACTGGAGGAGCAGGACATGGTAAATGCACGCAAGTCTCTGTTTCATATTTGGGTGCTTTGATAAGATGGGGTGTATGGTGGAGCCGGCCTGTTTCTGACAACCTGCACTTATTTACAAACACATGCATTCATAAATCAAATGACTAACACTCATCTGGAAAAACCCTTCTCAGTTCCTCAACCTGACCTCCGTCCCTCTCTCGCTCTTTCTTTCTCTCTTCTGTTTCTCTGACGTGCCTCTTTCTTCCGCTGCAGAGTCCATCTGCCCCCCCCCCCCGCCCCCCCCTGGTACCCCTCATTTCGGCGCCCTGCTGTGGAGGGGGCCTGCTCTCTTTCAGGCCGTACACATGATCACTAATGTGATTTGGGATTTTGAGTGCGAGCTCAACTGGGGACAATGGGACAGGGGCCGAGGCTGAAAGGGTGAGCCGGGTGCCATTGTGCACCAGGGATGGGGGACGGGGGGATCTGTCGGGACCCCCCCAAATGAAACACAAACTGAAGGCCTAATCACCCCCACAGACGCAGGCCGATTCATAAACCCGGCCACTTAGAACAGAAAGGAGGGCGCCCCAAACCCTTTCTCCCTCATTGGGGCTCGGTGGGGTTTTGGGTATCGGTTAACAAACCACAAAAAAAATAACAAAAAAAAACTTGGTGGTCTGGATTGTGCTCAGTGAAGCGCCCTCCCTAAAACCTCGAGGGGTCCCGCGCGCGCCTTGAACATGGACCCCAGTTCCACAGGACGGCGGCCGTTTCATCTTCCACACAAAAACCCCAGAGAGAAAGGGCTAATGCAGAAACGCTATCGCCCCCCTGTGTCCGTACCAACCGGCGCTAAAAACATGTATATTCACATAGAGGAACTAAAACATTCCTGGACTATCTTCTTTAACAGAGAGAGGGAGGGAGGGAGAGGGATAGAGAGAGAGAGATAGAGAGAATGAGAGTGAGGAAGAGACAATGGAAGGAGGGGTAAAAAAAAAAAGACACAGAGGGAAGAAAATAAAACGGAGGGAAAACAGGAGAGGAGGTAAATGGGGAGAAAAGGAGGGAGAGAGAGAAAGAGAGGGACGGCGGGCGGAGGGCGGTGCTAAAATAAACCCGGCGCACGGGGGCCCCGCCAAGGCACCGCGCCGTACCCCCAACTCTCCTTTCCTATCACTTAATGCTCATCTTCATCACTTTGCCTAAAATATTGATAATCAATTAGCGCTACGTCTGTTTTGCTACAGGATCTGTGTCACGGTCTATCACGCTGTCAGAGCCAATTCGCCGCTCATTCAAAGTTAATTTCTGCAGGGCTGCTCTGCCTTTGGAGGAGTCATTAAGCGGGAAACACAGCCTGGGGCGCAATCACCTATTCTCTTTCATTACGGCGAGATGGAGAAGGTGAGAGAGATTATTAGAACTTTGGAATGATCACAAAGCTCGGTGCGGCCTGTCAGATCCCCCCTGCGTGTAATTCATCTGCCTGGGTCCCCGGGACGGCGTGCCAGGGGTTTGAGATGGACATTATTCATGAACATCTGCGGCGCGCGGGATATTCCGCAACGCACCGGGCCTCCATGAAAAGGAACTGCCCCTTTGACTTTAAAATTAACATGCCGGTGAAAAAATTAGGCCCAACTTGCATTTCCATTCTCTCGCGTTCGGCTGGGGTGCGAGCGAGTGCGGGTGTGTGTGAGCGAGTGCGGGTGTGTGCATGTGCGTGAGTGTCCTTGAGTCCGTGTATGCGTGTGATCGTGCGTGTGCTTGTGTGTGCATGGTGTGTGTATGTGTGTTAGTGGAGTATACAGACTGGGGGAATTAATTCTGGTATTCAGTAAAAAGGGGACCACCATTTAATTACCACAGCTGTTAAAAGAGTAATACATGGAAGAGTAGAGCTCGGGGAGAGAGAGGGGAGGGGTGAACAAAAAAAAGAGAAGGAGAGATGAAAAAGGAGAGGAGGAGAGGTGAAAAAAGGCCCCAGGTTTGGGCAGGCCCCAGGTAAACGGTGCGGAGGCCTGATGGGTGTTTGTGTACATGAAAGCAGGCCATCACCCTGCAACTCCTCTCTTCCTCCAGCCTCTTTACAGCTCAACCGTCTACACTGATCAAACCAACAAACCAGCATACCAGTCAACCTAACAAACCAACAAACCAGCATACCAGTCAACCTAACAAACCAGCATACCAGTCAACCTAACAAACCAGCATACCAGTCAACCTAACAAACCAACAAACCAGTCAAACCAGCATACCAGTCAACCTAACAAACCAACAAACCAGTCAAACCAACACACCAACATACCAGTCAACCTAACAAACCAGTCAAATCAGCAAACCAGCATACCAGTTAACCTAACAAACCAACAAACCAGCATACCAGTCAACCTAACAAACTAACAAACCAGCATTCCAGTCAAGCTAACAAACCAACAAACCAGTCAAACCAATAAACCAGCATACCAGTCAACCTAACAAACCAACAAACCAGCATACCAGTCAACCTAACAAACCAGCATACCAGTCAACCTAACAAACCAGCATACCAGTCAACCTAACAAACCAGCATACCAGTCAACCCAACAAACTAACAAATCAGTCAAACCAGCAAACCAGTCAAACCAACAAACCGACAAACCAGTCAAACTAATAAATCAACAAACAAAATCAATGCTGGTTTGTTGCTTTGACTGGTTTGTTGGTTTGTTAGTTTGGTTGGTTTGTTAGTTTCACTGGTTTGTTAGGTTGGCTGGTTTGCTGGTTTGTTAGCTTGTGTTTGGTTTGTGTGATACTTCACTACACAAGAAGTGACCAGTGTGCGATGTTTCACAACACAGGAAGTCACCCGTGTGTGATGCTCATAGACATGGGTCATTCCGTGTCAAATCAACCAGTGGTCCCTGCATGACCCTCTCAGATTTTGATGAAACTCCATCATAATAATCCATTGTATGAAAAATGAACACACACAAAACAATTAGCCTCATACGACATGTCGTTTCCGAGATACGGCCTCCTGAAATTTGCTCAAAACCTCCGTCTTTCGCGCTCGCGAGTCGTGAAAACGCGCAAATGTGATTTTTTCAGACTTTGGAAGCTTATAACTTGGGATTGGTAACAGCTATAGGGCAGAAATTTGGTATCCTAACTTACTTTCTTCCGTATTGCACGAATTACTTGTACCCCCTTCCCTTTTCAAGTTATATGCACCCAAAGTAGCCACTTTGTTCAGTCGCACATGTTTCTGGTGATTTTCGAGGTCACCCTGTGCCCATACGAGTGGACATATACATCCCATATCACAGATATATTATCTATAGGTGTATGTATATGGTCACAAGCAAGTACAGGCTAATCAATTCATTTGTAAAGGAATGACATCCATCCAAAGTTGGGTCCGGGTGAAAAAAAGTCAAAAACACAACCGTCCATCTTGTCAATGGATCACCATGTGGACAGTTAAAACTTTCTCTGAAATTTACACCAGTTAAACAGATATATTAGATCTACTCATCAACCAAATTTCAGCTTTGGTGTCATATTCTTGCAATTTGGAAGAAAGTAAGTTAGGATACCAAGTTTCAGCTCTATAGCTGTTACCAATCCCAAGTTATAAGCTTCCAAAGTCGGTAAAAATCACATTCGCACGTTTTCATGACTTGCGAGTGCGAAAGACGGAGGTTTTGAGCAGATTTCAGGAGGCCATATCTCGGAAACGACATGTCGTATGAGGCTAATTTTTTTGTGTGTGTTCATTTTTCACACAATGGATTATTATGATGGAGTTTCATCAAAATCTGAGAGGGTCATACAGGAACTTTTCAGAAAACTGGTTGATTTGACACGGAATGACCCACATGCATATTGCCTAGACAGGAAAGTACGCCCTCAGCCAACTGAAGTTCTGAAGGGCCCGGAAGTAAGCCTGTACTGCGCGTGTATCTGCTGTGAGCGCAAAAGATTTTAATAAATAATTCTTCTGGGCCAAAACAATCATTGTTTCACAAACGTCTACACCTAGCGAATGCTATGATCACACAAAAATTTCCTGATTAGGTTTTCTTTGGTTGTCAAATCAGCTTGATTTTCTCCATTTATTTCAATGGGCAGAAAGCTCTTTGGGGCTCAGCAAGCATACTTCCGGGTGCTTCACTTCCTGGTGCCTCCCACCCTCTCCAGTTTCTATGGGTTCATTCCAACCGCTTATTTTATCCGTCCTCTTCTCCTCTGTGCTAGACTGACGTGGAAATCGATGGAGGTTGGCAATCTTTAAGGAGATTCCAAAACGCTAAATGGAGCTAGAAGCGAGGAACAAGGAGACTCTCGAAGGATGCTTCAGTGAGGAAACACAAGTGTAGCCTTTGCGGAAGCCTTTTCTCGAAACGCGGAACGTGTATAAATTATCCACCACTCTTCACATCTGCCGCATGGCGGGTACACCCCTGCACAGATGCAATTTTACCGTTCCCTTACATTTATTATAAAGCACTATAATCCATAATGTCACTCATTGTTTTTGACTAACAAAAGCCACGTTTATTCATGAAAAAAGAGGCTAAAAACATTGCGGTTGAACGCGTAAGAATAATATGACGCTGACGCTTGACTGAGCAAGGACG
Organism: Synaphobranchus kaupii; assembly: GCA_029718625.1. NCBI lineage: Eukaryota > Metazoa > Chordata > Actinopteri > Anguilliformes > Synaphobranchidae > Synaphobranchus > Synaphobranchus kaupii. The sequence continues at coordinate 9,326,605 of CM056383.1, read as the reverse complement.
TTCCATTTGCCTAATGCATGTTGCCGCAATTCCTCCATCCTCATATCTGAACCTTGCATCCTCCGTTGGACAGAGCTAAGGAGCGAGGAAAGGATGCAAGTGAAAATAAGCGATTGGAATGAACCCCATATACGCTCCATGGTGATGCTTCCCTACACAGGAAGTGACCCATGTGTGATGCTTCACTACACAGGGAGTATCAATAAACAACCCCCCCCCCCCCCCCCCGCCCCCACCCAGAAACAATTATCCAGGCACTTTATTGCTGAACCACTTTAGCCTGGTACGAAGATTGAGATCATATAGAAGGTTATGTCACCATGGATACTGTTGTAATTGCACATATAACCTCTGGATGATTCATTTTTTTCCACCAACAGCAACATTCATCTTTATTTTTTTCAAAAAGATTTTAAACTGAGCAGCAGTTTCCCCATTCCTAGACTGCTTTCATTTTGGAAATGGGGTCTTGTGCAGGATACTGCGGGATTCTGATGGACTCATACCTCAAAAAAGACGCTGCAGAGAGATGTCACTGTTGGGTCATAAGTAGGGCCACTAGTTTGCTTCCCATTGTTCTCTCAAATGGCACTTCAGTCCATTAACCCAGCTTGGTCAAACCACTTCTCAAACAATTACCCCATTTGCACCACCTCAATCATCTAACTTGATAAAGTAACTGCCGTTAATTAAGCACAGATGATGATTGATGGCGGTGTTGCTACGACAGTCACATGTTAAATTCAGTTTGATTACTTACTACCAAGGACATGCTGCAGTATTTTTTTATGTTTTACAGGGGAATGTTAGTTTTTGTTAAAAGCAGTGGGAAATGCCCATACTAAAAATGAGAGCAGTTATATAACATTTAACCTCCACTAAAAAGTTAAATTAAAAAATAAATTGCATTAGTAATAAAAAAAATTGTTTGCAGCTGAGGTATTTTAAAACAAAAAAGATGACAGTTATGGTTCTAAGTTTTTTAATGTCTTCTTTGAGCAATTTATTGTTAAATTGAAAGTTGTGCAAAATAAATTCAATCTGGTGGTATGGAGTGTCCATTCACTTTCCTTCCTCGAACTCTCCCCATATTAGACTAACTAAACATCTCAATTAAAAACTCAATTGTATGATTAGTCACTTGACTGTGCTGTTAGAGTGCCTATGGGGACCCCTGGAGGATAACCATTGAAATACAAGTTTAAATCCCAGCAGGTCACGTGGTGGAAACAAACTGGTGGCCCTCGTCAAAAGACAAGTCTTGAGGAAAGAAAATGAACGAATAGCATTAATAGCCATATAACACACACCATAAGTTGCAAAAAAATTCTACCCTCGTTGTGTGGTTGGGTAGCAGTGAGCGGGCTGCCCTAATAGAACACGCAGACACATGTTCAGCTGCCTCTGTACAACACGAGAGTGGCCCGTCGTCTTCATCTGTTACTGCGTAAAAAACGCACCACATTTCAACATGTGGATCATCATCGAGTGATGAATTATCTGGTTAAACCTAAACAACGTTCATAATCCAATTTGGAGTGGTTATTGCCTGACAGGACTGAAGAGAATCCATCTGGCGGCTACATGAGTGTTTCTTCCTGGAGTGCAACACAAAGTGTGATTTTTAAAATTTATTTTAAAAAAGGTTTTCTTTAAACAGCACGGAAGGAAAATCAGTGGTTTAGACAGGATCAGAAAAAGGTGCTTGGCTAAGACCAGTTTTATTGCGAATGGCAGAGTGAGTTTATCCTCCCAGTTACTGCTAAAATGGAGCTGACAGTTTTGTCAGGGAATTTGAACAGTTCCGTGGCAGAGCAGAGATTCCAGACGATTCTTCGGCTTTCATCTCTGACTGCACGCGCTCCAAAGCCTCGCCGGAACTCTGGGAGCAAGAGACCCGTCTCCACCCCATCAAAACCCACAATCAAAACTTCCAATACCTGGCCACGCGGCAAACACATCAGGAGAAGTTTGCCTTTCTCTCCCGTCTTTCACAAAAAGATAAAAACGCACAACGGCATTAACCAAACAAGCTCCCGTTTTCATCAACATTTTCAGGAGGGATGGGAAAATCAAGCATATCCAGGGTGTTGGGGTGTTTCTGGGGATCTGGATCATGGGTCCTGTTCTCTGAGAGGTGGGGTCTCTGCTCATTACACTGAAGGATGTTGTATGCGCACTACTGCTCTGGGAGGATGTTGTATGTGCAGTTATGCTCTGGGAGGATGCCGTATGCAAAGTTCTGCTCTCAGAGGACGTTGTATGTACAGTTATGCTCTGGGAGAATGTTGTATGAGCAGATATGCTCTGGGAGGATGTTGAATGTGCAGTTATGCTCGAGGGAGGATGTTGTATGTGCAGTTATGCTCTGGGAGAATGTTGTATGCGCAGTTGTGCTCAGATAGAATGTTGTATGTGCAGTTATGCTCTGGGAGGATGTTGTATGTGCAGTTATGCTCTGGGAGGATGTTGTATGCACAGTTCTGCTCGGAGGATGTTGTATGCACAGTTCTGCTCTGAGAGGATGTTGTATGCACAGTTCTGCTCTGAGAGGACGTTGTATGCACAGTTTTGCTCTGAGAGGATGTTGTATGCACAGTTATACTCTGGGAGAATGTTGAATGTGCAGTTATGCTCTGGGAGGATGTTGTATGCACAGTTATGCTCTGGGAGGATGTTGTATGCACAGTTATGCTCTGGGAGGATGTTGTATGCACAGTTATGCTCTGGGATGATGTTGTATGCACAGTTCTGCTCTGAGAGGACGTTGTATGTGCAGCTATGCTCTGGGAGGATGTTGCATGCACAGTTATGCTCTGAGAGGACGTTGTATGCACAGTTCTGCTCTGGGAGGATGTTGTATGCACAGTTCTGCTCTGGGAGGATGTTGTATGCACAGTTCTGCTCTGGGAGGATGTTGTATGCACAGTTCTGCTCTGGGAGGATGTTGCATGCACAGTTATGCTCTGAGAGGACGTTGTATGCACAGTTTTGCTCTGAGGGGATGTTGTATGCACAGTTATACTCTGGGAGGATGTTGTATGTGCAGTTATGCTCTGGGATGATGTTGTATGAGCAGGTATGCTCAGGGAGGATGTTGTATGAGCAGGTATGCACAGGGAGGATGTTGTATGCACAGTTATGCTCTGGGAGGATGTTGTATGCACAGTTATGCTCTGGGAGGATGTTGTATGCACAGTTATGCTCTGGGATGATGTTGTATGCACAGTTCTGCTCTGGGGGGATGTTGTATGCACAGTTCTGCTCTGGGAGGATGTTGTATGCACAGTTTTGCTCTGAGAGGATGTTGTATGTGCAGCTATGCTCTGGGAGGATGTTGCATGCACAGTTATGCTCTGAGAGGACGTTGTATGCACAGTTTTGCTCTGAGGGGATGTTGTATGCACAGTTATACTCTGGGAGGATGTTGTATGTGCAGTTATGCTCTGGGATGATGTTGTATGAGCAGGTATGCTCAGGGAGGATGTTGTATGAGCAGGTATGCTCAGGGAGGATGTTGTATGAGCAGGTATGCTCAGGGAGGATGTTGTATGAGCAGGTATGCTCAGGGAGGATGTTGTATGCACAGTTATGCTCTGGGAGGATGTTGTATGCGCAGTTATGCTCTGGGAGGATGTTGAATGTGCAGTTATGCTCTGGGAGGATGTTGTATGTGCAGTTATGCTCAGGGAGGATGTTGTATGCACAGTTATGCTCTGGGAGGATGTTGTATGCGCAGTTATGCTCTGGGAGGATGTTGAATGTGCAGTTATGCTCTGGGAGGATGTTGTATGCACAATTATGCTCTGGCAGGATGTTGCATGCGCAGTTACGCTCTGAGAGGATGTTGTATGCACAGTTACGCTCTGAGAGGATGTTGTATGCGCAGTTGTGTCCTGGACAGAGCTCGTACGCGCAGACGTGCGGTACTTGCCTTCCCAAAAGCCTTTCATTTGAAGTATTTGTTTCCCTCTCTTCACGCGAGAAGGATGAAGTATGAAATTAATCTTCATCCCTTTTCTGTGGCGTTTACATCAGACTCACAAAGCGTGCGAGTAATTAACTCCAGGAGACGCATGTTCCTCCTTTTGCCAGCTCAGGACTTTTGTTCCCGCCGCACAATGCCGCCCACTCTGCCCGTCTCCTCCGCTCCCGGATCACACCCACACACACAGGGCGTTATACAGTGAGCCTGAGATGTGCGTCGCTTTAAAAACCTATTACTGAGCCCCGCTGTTTTGTTCAACACAATTAGACGACACCCCTTCATTCTGCACCCTGCTTTCCTGGCCCGGGTGCCGGGCGGTGCAGCGCGCCAGCTGGCTAATTCGCACTGTTGTTTGGATACAGGCTTAGAGTGAATTCATTTTAGAGTGCTCAGCCGCTCAGCCCTGTTGCATTGCTAATCCAGATTAGCCACGAGCTTCAAATAAAAACCAATCAAGTGAAATGCACAGCAGAAAATATCCCGAATAACAGCACACCGGGGCTGAAAATGCCTCTCCCACCTTCACAAACTTTCAGGGGAGACAGCACTGAAATGCAGGGGGTCTCCTGAAGTAAATTAAAGTGGTCTTTCCTAGTTAAGGATAGGGATGTGCCCGATTCCAAAGCCGAAATCCGGAAGTGCACGGATAGTGGGTTGGAAACAGATTTTTTCCTATCCGAAGTTGCCAGTTCATATTCGGATGCAAGAAATAATTAAATTGCAGCAGGGAAATCTTCAGTGCCCACCTGTCTGTATGCCTCTTCTGAACTTTACAGAATTAAGCATTGGATTGTTTATTTGTTTTATTAAAACATTAAAATATATAATTAGGGATGGAGCCGTTCGATATCAGCCATATGTGACTCAATCGGCAGTCCCTGAAATTACGGATACTCACCCTATATCTTTAACGTGCTCGCTATAATCAAACAGTGTGCCTTGTTTATATAGGCCTACGTCAATCTTGTGAGAGCAAAAGAAAAAGAAACAAAACGTTAAATGAAAAATCTCAACATTTTGCATGCAAACGATACTATCCCTTTAATGCTGCTCGCTTTAATTTAGCTGCGCTTAATCTCACCACTTTTTCAGAACGTAAAACTAGTTGTGTTGTTTGTACTGACCGTCTGTTCTGCCTCCATATTGCTGCGTAATCAATTCCGTCAATCTCATCATTCCATGAGCCCAAACTTGCAACGCAATTAATAAAACGAAAATGTGATGTTTTACGCTGCAGAAATGATTGTTTTTTAACTAGGCTTGTCGCGGTGATCGGTTTAACCAATGGAATACTAAAAGCATATTATAATCTGTTGAAATGCAGCCATATCCAGACTTTTTTTTTCCATTTTCTTAAATTAAAAGCTTTTCAGGTGTTCTCGAACTTTGTTGTTACTGCTAGCTCTGAAATGCATCTTGTTGGACTGTTCATTTGACTTTTTTTCATTTAGAGTGGTTATCTCAATAAATCATTAGGCTACAATCCTTAGGTCTTCTCCTTGAATTTTATAAAGCATAATAAAAAATAATAGTAATGATAATAATATTACTATACATAATCATTTATGTATCCAAGTTCATATAGTAAAATAAAAAAATAACAAAAAAATTACAATATGAAATCACAACAGGCAGAAAGGGCTGCTATTGTGGAAATAGTTTCCATTGAAATGTACCTATAATTAAATGGTTTGATGTTTTTATAAAACTGCCTTTTCATTCTGAGTTGATTATATATTGTACCTCAGATTTTTTCCAGTTCTTATCCAAAATGATTGTTAAGTGTCCCCCAGTTAGGGGGTGGGGGATTCAAATAGGTTAACAAAAACAACCTTTAACAAAACAAAACAATAGATAAATAAGTATAAAGTACAGAATATAGTTCTTAAAAAAAAGTTTTGAAAAGAAAAAAAAGACAGTGGGGTGGGGGGTGAATACTCATAAATTACAATAACAATTAATTTTAGACTAGAAAAGATCACATTTCCTATATGTATCTTCCAGTCGAAGCCACGCCCACTTCCGGTTTCTAATCCGAATACAGATACAGATATTCTTGATGGTTGAACAGATACAGATACAGATAGTGGCATCGCTGCACACCCATAGTAAAAGACTGATCATACTCAGACTCAGTGTGTAAGAGACTGATCATACTCTCAGCCTCAGTGTGTAACAGACTGGTCATACTCAGCCTCAGTGTGTAAGAGACTGATCATACTCTCAGCCTCAGTGTGTAACAGACTGGTCATACTCTCAGCCTCAGGTGTGTAATGAGACTGATCATACTATGTACATATGTACCTGTGTGTACATATGTGTGTATGTGAGTGTGTACCTATATATATGTCTGTGTGTGTGTGTGAGAGTGTGTGTGTGTGTGCGCGCGCGCGTGTACGTGTGTGTGCACATGTACATGCGTGTGAGTGTTTCTGTGTGAGTGTATATGTGTGTGTGTGTGTGTGTGAGAGAGACAGAGTGTGCGTGTGTGTGTGAGTAATGAGCTCTCTCGTCTCTTGTTATGCTGTTTTGAAGTCGTCTCTAATTGAGTCTTGGAGTCACTGAGTTCTGGCATTGGCCCTGTAGTGTGCAAGGTGGGGGGGGGGTGGGGGGGTGGAGTAATTGCTCTCGGCACTCAGAGGGTCATTCACCAAGGGGGGGTCGAGAGGGAAAGACAGAGGTACTGCCACGTGAAGGTTAACAACTGAAGGGAGGAGAAATGGCCTCGCTCAAACCCAGAAAAAATGAGCTTTCTGCTCCTGAGACACACTCACACCCAGAACCAATGAGCTTTCTGCTCCTGAGACACGCTCACACCCAGAACCAATGAGCTTTCTGCTCCTGAGACACACTCACACCCAGAACCAATGAGCTTTCTGCTCCTGAGACACGCTCACACTCATAACCAATGAGCTTTCTGCTCCTGAGACACGGTCACAGCCATAACCAATGAGCTTTCTGCTCCTGAGACACGGTCACAGCCATAACCAATGAGCTTTTTGCTCCTGAGACACGCTCACACCCATAACCAATGAGCTTTCTGCTCCTGAGACACGCTCACACCAGAACCAATGAGCTTTCTGCTCCTGAGACACGCTCACACCAGAACCAATGAGCTTTCTGCTCCTGAGACACGCTCACACCAGAACCAATGAGCTCTGGTTCCTACTTCTGCTATTTGCACTTCTAACAGGTGCAAACAGGTGTTTTTCTAACTTCCCAGGCTTTTTTTTTTCCCCTTCCCAACTTTTTTGGAACGTGTTGCAGGCATCAAATTAGGAATTTGCGTATATTTACAAAAATCAATAAAGTTGATGAGGTAAAACATTAAATCTCTTTTCTTTGTACAGTTTTCAGTTAAATATATGTAAAAGAGAATTTACAAATCACTGCTTTCTGCTTTTATGTGCATTTTACATACTGGAATTGTGGTTTGTACATACCAGCAACCAATGAGTTCTGTTAATTGCGACATTTGACATAAATAAAATATTAATAAAATAAAATTAACGTAAAAATGTACATTGTGAAGGAAATGACGAGAAATAAAATGTGGACAACACAAAAAATCATGAGAAATGTGATTATCAACTATTCCTTCATATGGCTGTAGTCCTGCGAGACAACCGGTGTTCTGAGCGTTCATGTCCCAGCATGCCTCTCCCAGCCACGCCCTCTCCGATGTGACCTCACAGCCCCTCCCCCCAACAGTGCTCTAATCCAGACATTAATACGCAGAAAGTGAAGGTTACTCCTGCAAAGAACTGGGAAAATGAGTACAAGCTCATCAATCAGGGCGCCACCACTCCGAGCTTCCCGCTCTTTATAATGAATACATAATGCGGCTTTATCAGCTCGAGCATCACTCCTTCTGAGCCACAGGTAGCAGACAGGACAGCACCTGCACATCCAAGCCCAACTCTGAACCCTAAAAACCACACCACTGACAAACTTGCGGAACATGCGGAAATATTACAGGCCCGCAATACCTAAAATGCAGCAGAGAGAGAGAGATGCCCTCTGCGCATTTACTGCGCTGAATCCGCTCGCAGCGGCATGCCCGCAGAAACCCGATGGGCACGTTGGTAAATTCCGCCTGATTTCTGAAAGCATGACTGGCATCTGTAAATAATTCTCGTTTGATGCTGTGGTCAGTATTGTGACAAAACATTTAACACCCAGTTTGCACCCAGTTAAATACCCAATCTGCTTTAACTAATAATACACGAACCTCTCCATAATTAACACTCATTGATAATTAACATTTAAATGGTTATGGCTACTTTCTTGAGTGGCTGAGTCCAAACACTTGCTTTTACCTGCAGTTAGTTATGTAGTGTGACTTCAGGTGTGTTGTTATAAAGAGTAATGCAACAGTTGTTTGACTGCATATGGTTTGCTATAAACAGTAATGTAGGTTGTGTGACTGCAGGTGGTTAGTTATAAACAGCAATGCAACAGTTTGACTACAAGTTGTTGGTTATAATTGGTGATGTAACAGTTGTATGGCTGCAGGTGGTTGGTTATAAAGAGCAATGTAACAGTTGTGACTGCAGGTGGTTGGTTATACAGTAATGTAACAGTTGTGACTGCAGGTGGTTGGTTAAAATCAATAATCTAACAGTTGTGTGACTGCAGGAGTTTCTTATAAACAGTAATCTAACAGTTGTGTGACTCCAGGTGGTTGGTTATAAACAGTAATGTAACAGTTGTGACTGCAGGTGGTTGGGTAATAAACATTAATGTAACAGTTCTGTGGCTGCAGGTGGTTGGTTATAAACAGTAATGTAACAATTGTGTAACCGCAGGTGGTTGGTTATAGTAATCTAACAGTTTTATGAGCGCAGGAGGTAGCTGAGAAGTTGGGGGTAGATGACTGTGTTGTGGAGCACCAGGCCAACCCCCCAGGGTGTGGGTCAGCCCTGATACCCTGCGGGGGCTCTGCTCCCGTCCTGAAGCGCTGTATAACACCAGGGTTTTCCCCTCACCCCCCACCCCCAAGGTCTGCTATCCTGTATCGATCCTCCTTTAAACCTCCTGAATAATAAATTGCAGCCCCCAAAACCCCAACAGGGGGGCAAAACTGGCTTAAACCCCTTTAATTACATCAGCGCTGAAAGGAAATCATTGATCAACAGCATTATGGGAAATTAAACTGCCCCCAAAAACTGGATCAAAGTCAATGGAGTGGCTTAGCTGGGTCTCCAAGGGCCCGACCATGGGGATTATAGCACTGCACATATGCACACGTACACACACACTCAGTCTCTCACACACACACACACACACACACACACACTCAGTCTCACACACATGCACACGCAGGCGGGAACACACACACACACACACACACACGCGCACACGCACGCACGGACAACTCACTCTCACATGCACACAAACACACACATTCTCTCACACACACACACACACACACACACACACACTCACACTCTAACACACACGCACACACAAACCTGCACACATACGGACATACACTCTCACTCTCTCACACTCTCACACACACTCACACACAGACACACAGACACACTCACACACAGACACACAGACATGTCATTATCCAAAGCACCCCTTTGTCCCAGTATGGGGCAGGCCCAGGCGGGTGGGCTGCTCTGAGCATGGCTTCTGATTAGCCTAATTAAAAATAAGGCTATAATACCATCAAGACTGGGGTACTGATCCCCTAAACCCACAAATACACACATTACAGGAGGCCCAGGGAGCACACAGATCTGCTATAACACAATCCAGTGTGTGTGCGTGTGTTTGTGTGCGCATGATTGAGTTATTCATAGACTAAACTGGTCCGAAATTCAACATTTTCAGGAGTTAAATCCATCCCTTTTAACTGAGAGCTAAAATAACTCAGAAATAAGAATGAAGGGAAACCGAATGAGGAAAAGCGCTGTTCTGCCCGTCACACTGTCCGTCTGCATCATCACCGTCTACCAAGAGACTACTTTCATTAATAGTGATCACAAGGGGTGTCTCGGTGGTGTAGCCTGTAACAGCACCGTCCGCAGGCTCACTGCGACGCGACCTTGGCCGCATGTCTCTCCCTCTCACTCGCTCCTAATCTTCCTGTCCCTCTACACTATGCTGTCTAATAAAGATGAAAAGCTAAAAATATTAAAAATATAACTTTAAAAAAAAAAAAACACACACACAGACACAGTGTTTAATGTATTCCTCCCCCAGAGTAGTTAAATTTTTTGACCGAAGCGTGAATCCAGATCTTTTTCCGCCCGTTTTACCGGAATAAAACTACGCCGCCACTGCGCAAAACTCGCTCCGCTGCAGCGCACACGCGCACGCGAGCCCTGCGAGCTCTCTTTCAGCTACGTCTGGGGCCGCTCGGGCCCAATCTTTCACTCTGGCCTAAATCCTAAAAACAACAAAGCAACACCAGCCCCTGCCCACTCCCATATACGCCTCTCCTTCATGTTCTCCTTCCCTCAGACAACCCTCCGCCCCCCCCCCCCCCCCCCAATTCTGTTTGAAGTTGTGAAGACTGTCTGTGAGGGGGGGGCTCTCCTGGTACTCTGTAGACACCCTAGGACACGCCGCAGGGAGGGAGGGGGGGAGAGAGGGAGAGAAAGAGAGGGAGAGAGAGAGAGACAGAGAGAGATACGGATGTATACAGAATAAATTCAGGTTAAGTACCTTGCTCAATGGCATAATGGCAGTGTCCTGCCTGGAAATTGAACATGCAACCTTTAGGTTACAATCCCAGTTTCCGAATCCATACCTATTATACCACACTTTATGAGGACTGAAGACAGTCCTCAGCAAGACGGCGTGCCGTGAGAATTTGCCCTAGCTTGCGCTAGCATCTTAAAGCGTAATCCTTTAAAATACCGTAATTTAGTCTTTTTAAAAATGATTCCATTTCGGTCTGATACAACCTGAAAACCTGGAGCCTCTGAACACAAGCGTGAGACGGCGCTCCGGCGGCAGAAAGAACGAGCGCGTATCGCCGCTCCCAATCGCATCGCCGCAAACTTGAAAGGAAACGAACAAAAAAAATCGGACAAATAAACTAAATGAAAATGAGAAATAGTGCAGTGAACGGAACTCTGAGTGCAGGTTGAGCACCGCCTCTCTGGGGAAGCCAGACCCGCCCTCAACGGCTTTCCGCCCGCTTCAAAGGTGCTCGGACACACCCCCTCCCAATGCCGGATGACAGGTATCGACAGTGCGTTTCGCCGTGTGATTGGAGATTGTGCTTTCTGAACTTTTCTGCAGCGGGTAGTTTAGCGGAGATACCAGGAGAATCTAACGAGCTGAGCGTTTAATCTGAACGATGCCACGATGCAGCGCTCTCCGAACTGCACCAAGCCCAAATAACGGTTATCAACAATTACCAACGCGTCCGCATGCGTTTACACACACAGAGTGAGATTAGTGTTGTGGGTCTGATGAACAGGCAGACACACACAAAGAGGAAAAAGAACAGACAGGTTTCAGTAACGTGAGCTTCAGTCATCCTGTCTGACGCTACTGAAGCTGATGGTTCGTGAGCAGCAGGACTGACGGACACGCGTACGCTGAAGCTGTGCTGGAGCTGCGCTTACTCGTGTTGCAGGAAGTACAGTCCTAATTCTGCATCTCGGCCGTAAAACCTACCCCGAACACTATCCCCAACCCCAACCCCAGCCATATCCCCAACCCCAACCCCAACCCCAGCCCCAGCCTTAACCCCAACCCTAACCCCGCAGGAGCAAAGGATACTGGGAGAATGCACTCACCCAATCACTGCTTTAAACTGCTTTTCTGGGGGAAGTTTCACACCAGTGTTCAGTCACAAGGGAAAAATTGGAAAATTGGGGACAAATATAAAACCATTTTGTTCATCCCACCCCCAGAGGATTGTGCTACAGTGGGGCTTTTTTTTTTTGGGGGGGGGGGGGTAAGATGATTTACAAAATTCTTATCAGAGGATCTTAAATGTGAGCGATTACACACAGGCAGCCCAGCCCACACTATAGCCGGCTGTACTGGGGAGATAAAGGAGGTTTCAGAGCGTGAATAGAGCGTTCAGTGAAAGAAAAGAAATGGAGAGAGGGCAGATTACAGTTTTAAAGTGTATATAGAAATATATCTATATAAATATATACTTACCTTGCATTTACTCTGCCCCTTCTATCAGGATATCCGTTTTCTGCAGCTAAGCTAAATGGCTAATTCAGCCTTATCAAAGATCCTACCAGGAGCTCGGGCCAAGTGAAGATGTTTACAAGCCCAGGCCAGAAAGAAGAAGTGGAGGAGAGAGGAAATCCTGCTGTAATTCCCACAGCCCTAATCCCCAGGGTTTAATGTGAAGGATTATATATTTATTGTAGATGCTCATCCCTGGTCTTGGGGTGCTGTAGCGGGGATTGCCTGCTCGAAGCCAAGCTGCGTTACAGTAGCCGTTAGGCCAGGGGATTTAAGGCCCGCCTCTCTCTGCTGTGCCCTATAGAACAATCCAGAAATATACCCACTGCTACAGGTAATTATACTCCCTGTATGTGTGTGTGTGTGTGTGTGTGTGTGTGTGTGCACGTGCATGTTAGTGTGTGCGCCCGTGTGTGTCTGTGTGTGTGCATTCGTGTGTGTGTGTGTGTGTGTGTCTGCGTGTGTATGTACAAACATTCAGTGCAGCTGTGCTATAGTGCAGGTGTTGTGTAATGGCTATAGACACACACACACACAGAACAAATCACATACACAGACAGACACAAATACACACTCCCTCTCTATCTATACACACACAGCTTGGATGATAAAGTTTGGGGTGGAGATATGGGGGTGTACAAGTGGAGGGTAGCGGGTGGAGTGTACAGGTGTGAGGGTGTAGTGGGATTGGGGTGTTGGGGATAGGGGTGGGGGTGGGGTTGGAGGGTGTTGGGGTGATAAAATAAAGTCCCCTGATTTATTACTTACGTAACCCCACCCACTTTCCCCCAGTAATCAAAAAACGTGAGTGACAAAATATCCAGGTCATATATCTGCCATGGAGACCCCAATCAAACCCACCTACATCCCAGCACAATAAATCTCTCCACCAACTGCCAAACCGCCAACCATCAACCAACATATTGCAACAACCCAGAATCCTCTTGTGTTCTGCCACGCACACTCCATGGTCCCTCTCTCTGTGGGACGAACCCCAGGGGGACCACACCAGGGGGGTTATACTACGAGGCAGGATTACCGAGTTAGCAGGATAACTGCGCTGAGTAAAACGCGGAACGGCTCTTTTTCATTCAGTCCATGTACCAGATTTGGGAGGTTTCCAGGTTTTAGTGCAGTTATCCAGCTAACTCAGTGATCCTGCTTCATAGTATACCCCCCTGGCTATGAATTATGAAATTCATAAGCATGACAGCGGCGTCTGGCCCTGATGCCGTTCTCCCTGCTTACCTCACAAACCCGCCACGTTAAATCACAAGCGTCGCTAATGCTAATGCCCCAAATGAAAGAAATAAAGACGCGTCATTTACAAGTTGCTGATGAGACGCTTTTTAGCGGTGACAGGGACCGTCGGCCTGGTCCCGCCACAGCGGCTGCAGAAAATGTGCTGAGCGTTCGGAAAATAAACACCCGTAACGCCACCAGCACACGCACTTATTTACACGCATATATCTCCACCACGTGAACGGAATAATCTGTCACATCTCAGATATTTCATTTTTGTCTGATCTGTCATATTTCAGATGCAGAGACTGAAAATTGCCCACGGTTAGACTGCCACAAATCGCTGAGAAACTGTAAAAACAGCTCATGAACTTCATATGAAATTAGCTTTTTTTTACATTCAAAAAGTCATTTTAATTATTAAAAACATCAGCATTTGTGAACTGTTATCATGTGTAATAACTCAAATTTCATTTTTCCATATTTATTTGCTTTGTATGAAGAACTCAAGCAGCAGGTGAAACAGTGATCAAGGGAATGTGTGTGTGCATGTCTCTACCCATTACACATCACCTGCACTATAGCACAGCTGCATAGAATGTGTACACACACACACACACAATATACTACAGCCAATAACTTCACATACTTACTCATATCACTTACACTAAGCCACACACATACACACAGATGTACGTCACACACACTCTTGAACATGTGTCCCACAGATGGGGGTTTGGAAAAACCTGAAAAAAGAGACAGAAAGAGCAAGAGAGAGAGGGGGAGAGAGAGAGAGAGAGGAAGAGTCGGAGAGAAAGAGATATTAAACTAACATAAGCTCTTCTCCTTTTTCAACAGCAGACAAAAGAGAGTGGGTAATGTGTGTGTAACGTGTGAGTGTGTGACCACAGCACGCACATCCTCAAGGCCCCTGATTGCTACCATCACTAATAAGGCAGAAATATTCCCTAAGAAAACTGAGAGATTCATTAAATGTTTATTTCTCTTCAGTCCTCCCTGGTGCGGGATTCCTGGTCTGAGTTTTGTTCTGTGGTGTGATCCATCTCATAGACAGAACATCGATAACTCTGTCATACGCGTACAGAGCCTGGAGGTGATTTGTGATTTGTGATTGTGTACAGCAGATTCACCACCAAATAAACAGCAAGGACTGAAAGAGAGACATTCCTTTTAGGGGCTTCAGAGAATGGAGCACAGCCAACCCCCCTATAGAGAACCAACCAATCATACCACCCCTCTGTATATAACCAACCAATCACACCACCCTCGTATATAACCAGCCAATCACACCACCCCCCGTATATAACTAGCCAATCACACCACACTCCCATACAGAGCCATCCAATCACACGACCCCCCCATATTGAACCAACCAATCACATATTCCCTCCTTGCAGAACCAACCAATCACATCACTGCCCATACATAACCAACTAATCACACCACCTCCCGTATATAAGCGAACAATTGCACCACCCAGCCATACAGAACCAACCAATCACACCACCCCCTGTATCTAACCAACCAATCACACTGCCCCCTGTATATAACCAACCAATCACACCACCCCCTTATGTAGCTAACCAATCACACCAACCCCCCGTATACAACCAATCAATCACATAACTGCCAGGAGAGTGTGTGTGAAATTAAAAGTGCATGTGAAATTAGTAGTGTGTGTGAAATTAGGAGTGTGATATTAACTATGTGTGTGAAATTAAGAGTGTGCGTGTGGAATTTAGTGTGAGTGTGTGAAATTAACACTGTGAAATTAAGAGAGCGTGGGTGAAATTAAGAGTGCATGTGAAATTAAGAGTGAGTGTGTGAAATTAAGTGCGTGTAAGAGGGCGTTGCTGCAAAAGACTGTCTTACATCTGTTCTGAGGGCCTGAAAGCTGATATGAGAGAAGACAGGTGTCTAAATATTTATAAACCCAGAGGAGTTTGTTCCTGCGTTGTGTTTTAAAAAATTACCCTCACTAACATAAAACAATCTAACACTCACATCAAACAATCACTGAGTAAAAATACACACATGCATACACGCACACACAAACACATACACAGACGTGCACGTGTGTGTCTGCATATGCGTGCCTGTGTGCGTGAGAACATGTCTTTTGTGTGTATGTCCTGTTGTGTGTACGTGTGTGTCTGCGTGTCCATGCATGCCTTAGCGTGTGTGTGTGTATGAAAATATGACGAAAGGGGCCAGAGTGCCATGGCTGAGAGCAGAGCTGAGATGCTGTATAGAGTCCAGAGCAATATTCTGGACACATTCAATGGGCCCTTTTCACAGCAAACTGGAAATGGCGTCTGGGTGGGTATCAGTTATTTCTGTTTCTTGATGAACAGGTAGACACTAAAGGTGCAGATTAGCATTGCTCTTATATAAATGACTGAAAACTATAGGCTAGCAGCTACAAATTGGCATATATATGAGATGATACGATGACAATTTTCCTGTCCTCGTAGAAGATACCTCCCCTTAAAATTACCTCAGAAATAGCCATTGCAGGACTAGCTATTGCAATAGCTAGTCATTTCTGTTAACGTTAGCTACCATATCGTCTTTGCTAGCTGTTAGCCAAATAATGTAATCTTTTTAGTAGGAGTTTAGTGGCTAACTCATGTCTAGCTAGCTAGATAACGGTCTAACTAATTTGATATGGCAAGCACTAACAATGAACATTAATAAATTCCCTTTCACGATTTGTTTTGTCTATTCATATTGTGTTAAATGGATAGTGGCTAACTCATGTCTAGCCAGTGACTAGCTAGCTAATCCAACTGTTTCATTGCATACTCGCTAACATGTTACTGTTTCAGATGCGTATTGCGAGCTAGCTAGCTGTAAATGTATATAACATTACAGATATGTTGTAAATGCACATTTCGTTATGTCAGCCTAGGCTGTTGTTTGTTCATCATAAGTATTTTTGCGTTGGTCAGCTCTCCCATATAAAACTGTGATTTTTGAACCTGGATATCTCCCCCATTTCAAAACCAATCTCTAATACGTTGTAAATATGGTTGTTTAATTTGCTACACATTGTCATTGGGACACACCAAAAGCTTGTGTTCCAACTCTCAGACACTTGTGGTGAAAGACCACGGTGCTTTCCAGTCAGTGGACGAGACACTACCTGTCGGCAGCTATTTTTGGGGAAAAAAACCCCCCAAAAAAACCAGGAAGTGTGAAAGGGGCCCATAAGTGTGAGGTGCGAGGAACAGAAAGGGAGGGGCTTAAAGGTTTTAGCGACTGAGAGAAAGGGGCATGGAGCAAGCATACGCGCGCAATCAGCCAATCAGCACAGCCTTGTCTCAGCGACTCTTCTGTCTGTCTCTTGTTGGTCCTGTACCTCCCCTAAACCCCCCCCCCCCCCCCACCCCGTTCTCTCAAAGCTCAGAGAGGCGTTGCACTAATTTGCTACTGCTCAGCGGGAAAAAAATTCATTAAACATCAACATGAAATACTTTTGAGCTGTGAGGGAGATTCATGGGAAATAGCGGCGCATAATCGTCTCTCGATCTGCGCGGCGTAGAGCGCTTCATCAGGGACAGCCGCCGCCGCCGCCACGCTACCGGGCCCACAATCAAAAAATTATTAAAATCCAGTTTGGCGCGGGGCAGGCATTAATCAGAAAGCATAATAAATCCGCATGCTTCTTTTGACAGTACATTAGTCAAATAGTTTTGTATGATAACGACAGTGACTAATGGAGGTGCGAGGTAGAAGGGGTCAATCATAAACTCATCAAATGCTTCATTTAATTTCTTAATTTAGACAAACACAATTTGTTTATGGGAAAGATATCAGGTGCTGGGGAGTGGAGCACGGTGCTGAAACACAGCTCCATTAATCAGGCCTGATTATACAGCACTCTCAGGCTGTTTATTCTCATTTCAGTCATTTCCATCAACAAAGAAAACAGCGCTGAATATGACTGTTAGGACCTGGGATGGGCTAATTACTCCAGCAGATTAAATAAAGTGCTGATGAATGTACCGACGCAAACTAAAACAAAAGGGTTTCTATTACACCAATTTCAGCCCTTCACCTGTAAGTACGTGGAGAGGGACAGAGACAGGCGCTCAAACTTCCACTGAAAACTCAAACAAGAGAAACAGGCTTTTTTGCGTGTTTACATGCGGACCACGGAGGGGGCAGGGGGGTTGGGGGGTTTTTATCAAACAAACGCAGCTGTTTTTGTTGTAGAAATCAGCACACAGCTTGTTAGAAGGTCCAATAAAATTCTGGCAAAACTATGCACAAAATTAAAATACACAGGGTGAATAGAAAGGCAATTATATTTGATGGTGTGAAAAACAGGAAAGAAACAACAGGTAGAACACACCTGTATTAGAGTGAATGAGCTGAGAGTGTTCAGGTAGAACGCACTTGTATTAGAGTGAATGAGCTGAGGGAGTGTTCATTACATTACATTTTACATTTTAGTCATTTGGCAGACGCTCTTATCCAGAGCGACGTACATTAGTGCATTTAGTTCAGACAGAACGCACCTGTATTAGAGTGAATGAGCTGAAGGAGTGTTCAGAGAGAACATACCTGTATTAGAGTGAATGAGCTGAGAGTGTTCAGAGAGAACACACCTGTATTAGAGTGAATGAGCTGAGGGAGTGTTCAGAGAGAACACACCTGTATTAGAGTGAATGAGCTGAGAGTGTTCAGAGAGAACACACCTGTATTAGAGTGAATGAGCTGAGAGTGTTCAGAGAGAACACACCTGTATTAGAGTGAATGAGCTGAGGGAGTGTTCAGAGAGAACACACCTGTATTAGAGTGAATGAGCTGAGGGAGTGTTCAGAGAGAACACACCTGTATTAGAGTGAATGAGCTGAGGGAGTGTTCAGAGAGAACACACCTGTATTAGAGTGAATGAGCTGAGGGAGTGTTCAGAGAGAACACACCTGTATTAGAGTGAATGAGCTGAGAGTGTTCAGAGAGAACACACCTGTATTAGAGTGAATGAGCTGAGGGAGTGATCAGAGAGAACACACCTGTATTAGAGTGAATGAGCTGAGAGTGTTCAGAGAGAACACACCTGTATTAGAGTGAATGAGCTGAGGGAGTGTTCAGAGAGAACACACCTGTATTAGAGTGAATGAGCTGAGGGAGTGTTCAGAGAGAATGCACCTGTATTAGAGTGAATGAGCTGAGGGAGTGTTCAGAGAGAACACACCTGTATTAGAGTGAATGAGCTGAGGGAGTGTTCAGAGAGAACACACCTGTATTAGAGTGAATGAGCTGAGAGTGTTCAGAGAGAACGCCCCTTTATTAGAGTGAATGAGCTGAGGGAGTGTTCAGAGAGAACACACCTGTATTAGAGTGAATGAGCTGAGGGAGTGTTCAGAGAGAACGCACCTGTATTAGAGTGAATGAGCTGAGAGTGTTCAGAGAGAACACACCTGTATCAGAGTGAATGAGCTGAGGGAGTGTTCAGAGAGAACACACCTGTATTAGAGTGAATGAGCTGAGGGAGTGTTCAGAGAGAACGCACCTGTATTAGAGTGAATGAGCTGAGAGTGTTCAGAGAGAACACACCTGTATTAGAGTGAATGAGCTGAGGGAGTGTTCAGAGAGAACGCACCTGTATTAGAGTGAATGAGCTGAGGGAGTGTTCAGAGAGAACACACCTGTATTAGAGTGAATGAGCTGAGGGAGTGTTCAGAGAGAACACACCTGTATTAGAGTGAATGAGCTGAGAGTGTTCAGAGAGAACACACCTGTATTAGAGTGAATGAGCTGAGAGTGTTCAGAGAGAACACACCTGTATTAGAGTGAATGAGCTGAGAGTGTTCAGAGAGAACACACCTGTATCAGAGTGAATGAGCTGAGGGAGTGTTCAGAGAGAACACACCTGTATTAGAGTGAATGAGCTGAAGGAGTGTTCAGAGAGAACACACCTGTATTAGAGTGAATGAGCTGAGGGAGTGTTCAGAGAGAACACACCTGTATTAGAGTGAATGAGCTGAGAGTGTTCAGAGAGAACACACCTGTATTAGAGTGAATGAGCTGAGAGTGTTCAGAGAGAACACACCTGTATTAGAGTGAATGAGCTGAGAGTGTTCAGAGAGAACACACCTGTATTAGAGTGAATGAGCTGAGAGTGTTCAGAGAGAACACACCTGTATTAGAGTGAATGAGCTGAGGGAGTGTTCAGAGAGAACACACCTGTATTAGAGTGAATGAGCTGAGGGAGTGTTCAGAGAGAACACACCTGTATTAGAGTGAATGAGCTGAGAGTGTTCAGAGAGAACACATCTGTATTAGAGTGAATGAGCTGAGGGAGTGTTCAGAGAGAACACACCTGTATTAGAGTGAATGAGCTGAGAGTGTTCAGAGAGAACACACCTGTATTAGAGTGAATGAGCTGAGTGTTCAGAGAGAACACACCTGTATTAGAGTGAATGAGCTGAGGGAGTGTTCAGAGAGAACACACCTGTATTAGAGTGAATGAGCTGAGAGTGTTCAGAGAGAACACACCTGTATTAGAGTGAATGAGCTGAGGGAGTGTTCAGAGAGAACACACCTGTATCAGAGTGAATGAGCTGAGGGAGTGTTCAGAGAGAACGCACCTGTATTAGAGTGAATGAGCTGAGGGAGTGTTCAGAGAGAACACACCTGTATTAGAGTGAATGAGCTGAGAGTGTTCAGAGAGAACACACCTGTATTAGAGTGAATGAGCTGAGGGAGTGTTCAGAGAGAACACACCTGTATTAGAGTGAATGAGCTGAGAGTGTTCAGAGAGAACACACCTGTATTAGAGTGAATGAGCTGAGGGAGTGTTCAGAGAGAACACACCTGTATTAGAGTGAATGAGCTGAGGGAGTGTTCAGAGAGAACACACCTGTATTAGAGTGAATGAGCTGAGAGTGTTCAGAGAGAACACACCTGTATTAGAGTGAATGAGCTGAAGGAGTGTTCAGAGAGAACACACCTGTATCAGAGTGAATGAGCTGAGGGAGTGTTCAGAGAGAACACACCTGTATTAGAGTGAATGAGCTGAAGGAGTGTTCAGAGAGAACACACCTGTATTAGAGTGAATGAGCTGAAGGAGTGTTCAGAGAGAACACACCTGTATTAGAGTGAATGAGCTGAGGGAGTGTTCAGAGAGAACGCACCTGTATTAGAGTGAATGAGCTGAGGGAGTGTTCAGAGAGAACGCACCTGTATTAGAGTGAATGAGCTGAGAGTGTTCAGAGAGAACACACCTGTATTAGAGTGAATGAGCTGAGGGAGTGTTCAGAGAGAACACACCTGTATTAGAGTGAATGAGCTGAGAGTGTTCAGAGAGAACACACCTGTATTAGAGTGAATGAGCTGAGGGAGTGTTCAGAGAGAACACACCTGTATTAGAGTGAATGAGCTGAGGGAGTGTTCAGAGAGAATGCACCTGTATTAGAGTGAATGAGCTGAGGGAGTGTTCAGAGAGAACACACCTGTATTAGAGTGAATGAGCTGAGGGAGTGTTCAGAGAGAACACACCTGTATTAGAGTGAATGAGCTGAGAGTGTTCAGAGAGAACGCACCTGTATTAGAGTGAATGAGCTGAGAGTGTTCAGAGAGAACACACCTGTATTAGAGTGAATGAGCTGAGAGTGTTCAGAGAGAACACACCTGTATTAGAGTGAATGAGCTGAGAGTGTTCAGAGAGAACACACCTGTATCAGAGTGAATGAGCTGAGAGTGTTCAGAGAGAACACACCTGTATTAGAGTGAATGAGCTGAGGGAGTGTTCAGAGAGAACACACCTGTATTAGAGTGAATGAGCTGAAGGAGTGTTCAGAGAGAACACACCTGTATTAGAGTGAATGAGCTGAAGGAGTGTTCAGAGAGAACACACCTGTATTAGAGTGAATGAGCTGAGGGAGTGATCAGAGAGAACACACCTGTATTAGAGTGAATGAGCTGAGGGAGTGTTCAGAGAGAACACACCTGTATTAGAGTGAATGAGCTGAGAGTGTTCAGAGAGAACACACCTGTATTAGAGTGAATGAGCTGAGAGTGTTCAGAGAGAACACACCTGTATTAGAGTGAATGAGCTGAGAGTGTTCAGAGAGAACACACCTGTATTAGAGTGAATGAGCTGAGAGTGTTCAGAGAGAACGCACCTGTATTAGAGTGAATGAGCTGAGGGAGTGTTCAGAGAGAACACACCTGTATTAGAGTGAATGAGCTGAGGGAGTGTTCAGAGAGAACACACCTGTATTAGAGTGAATGAGCTGAGAGTGTTCAGAGAGAACACACCTGTATTAGAGTGAATGAGCTGAGAGTGTTCAGAGAGAACACACCTGTATTAGAGTGAATGAGCTGAGAGTGTTCAGAGAGAACACACCTGTATTAGAGTGAATGAGCTGAGGGAGTGTTCAGAGAGAACACACCTGTATTAGAGTGAATGAGCTGAGGGAGTGTTCAGAGAGAACACACCTGTATTAGAGTGAATGAGCTGAGGGAGTGTTCAGAGAGAACACACCTGTATTAGAGTGAATGAGCTGAGAGTGTTCAGAGAGAACACACCTGTATTAGAGTGAATGAGCTGAGGGAGTGTTCAGAGAGAACATACCTGTATTAGAGTGAATGAGCTGAAGGAGTGTTCAGAGAGAACACACCTGTATTAGAGTGAATGAGCTGAGGGAGTGTTCAGAGAGAACGCACCTGTATTAGAGTGAATGAGCTGAGAGTGTTCAGAGAGAACACACCTGTATTAGAGTGAATGAGCTGAGAGTGTTCAGAGAGAACACACCTGTATTAGAGTGAATGAGCTGAGGGAGTGTTCAGAGAGAACACACCTGTATTAGAGTGAATGAGCTGAAGGAGTGTTCAGAGAGAACACACCTGTATTAGAGTGAATGAGCTGAGAGTGTTCAGAGAGAACACACCTGTATTAGAGTGAATGAGCTGAGAGTGTTCAGAGAGAACACACCTGTATTAGAGTGAATGAGCTGAGGGAGTGTTCAGAGAGAACACACCTGTATTAGAGTGAATGAGCTGAAGGAGTGTTCAGAGAGAACACACCTGTATTAGAGTGAATGAGCTGAGAGTGTTCAGAGAGAACACACCTGTATTAGAGTGAATGAGCTGAGGGAGTGTTCAGAGAGAACACACCTGTATTAGAGTGAATGAGCTGAGAGTGTTCAGAGAGAACACACCTGTATTAGAGTGAATGAGCTGAAGGAGTGTTCAGAGAGAACGCACCTGTATTAGAGTGAATGAGCTGAGGGAGTGTTCAGAGAGAACACACCTGTATTAGAGTGAATGAGCTGAGGGAGTGTTCAGAGAGAACACACCTGTATTAGAGTGAATGAGCTGAAGGAGTGTTCAGAGAGAACGCACCTGTATTAGAGTGAATGAGCTGAGGGAGTGTTCAGAGAGAACACACCTGTATTAGAGTGAATGAGCTGAGAGTGTTCAGAGAGAACACACCTGTATTAGAGTGAATGAGCTGAGAGTGTTCAGAGAGAACACACCTGTATTAGAGTGAATGAGCTGAGGGAGTGTTCAGAGAGAACACACCTGTATTAGAGTGAATGAGCTGAGGGAGTGTTCAGAGAGAACACACCTGTATTAGAGTGAATGAGCTGAGGGAGTGTTCAGAGAGAACACACCTGTATTAGAGTGAATGAGCTGAGAGTGTTCAGAGAGAACACACCTGTATTAGAGTGAATGAGCTGAGGGAGTGTTCAGAGAGAACGCACCTGTATTAGAGTGAATGAGCTGAGGGAGTATTCAGAGAGAACGCACCTTTATATACAGTGCTGCATTTTCCTATTGAACTCTGTGGAAAAATTAGTCAGGAGAAACAACCCTTATAGGACCACTGCAATACAAAATTTTTGCTTTGTATTGAGATAAATGCGAGTCCCCTCATCATAAAATCATCTATGTATTTTTGAAAAAAATTACTGATTGAAAATGATAGCCAATTTTTGCATATTTTAAATGACTTTCGCACCTAACTACGCCCCGCCCCCTAAAAAAATCGAGGTTGTCAAGCTGTAGATCACATGACCTTCTGACGTTAACTAAAGAATGATTAGATCGGGCTGGCCACGGCCTTTCACTACTTTCTATAGCTTTTACACACGTGGTTTCCTATTGTTAGCTTGTATAGTATAAATGTTTTTGGAGGTTTTAAAAGTTTGTAGCTTGTGATAACTACAATGCCGACAAGATGCGTTGTAGCTGGTTGTAGCAATACAACAAAGGATGGAGTAAGCCTTCTTTTGTTTCCCAAAGACGCAAATCTTCGCAAATTATGGACGACAAAAGTGAAGCTGACCAGGGGTAGGTGGAAGGCCCGCGGCGAGCAATTCAAGCGTAGGGTGCAGTGCACACTTCCAAAACTGCGCCTTCAAAGACGGCCTGTATTCCCAGTTCGGAATGAAAAAATTGACGCGCCTAAAGCCTGATGCCATTCCAGAGGTGATAAACAGCAAAGTTCAGACTGGTGCTGGTGATGAGACGGCTAGGAAGAAAACTGGGAGAACAGCTGCTGAAAAGCGGAACAAAATGAGGGTAAGTCCTATTGTTTTAACTACGTAGGCCCCAGTTGTGGCTTAGGGCTGTTAGTCTCATACGGTACGCTACAGACAACTCGCTCAAAAGCGTCATTTAATCACCCTTTTCCACCATTTAACATCACTTTCTGACGATGCAGACATGGGTCTAAACTAGCTGATTTGGCTGCGTGTACTTGGGGACTGCGTATAAACAAACTCACCATATGTTTATTATCTGTGTTTATTATCTAGATCACCGCCAATATTAGGAATTCGTTTTGCTGTTTTTTCTTTGGTTTTGCTGTATGGGATGAAATGCAAATGTTAAATTAAGGAAAATACCGCATAAACAGTGTTTTTTTTCCTGCCTTCTTTCTCTTTTTCCCCCCACTTTTGCGTAGTTATGCCATAGGAAAAAAATGTTTTTTAATTGTGGATTGTGGTTTTTAACTACTGGATTGTGATCAGAGGATTCTGAACCAGAAAATAGATCACTCCCAGATCCCTCAGACGAGTCATTAACGTAATCATCTCCGTATTTTGTGTCGAGTAGAATATTTGCATATGCAGATATGGCGGTCGATCGGACGCAGCAAAACGTTAGTTCTTGAGATGACGGGTCAGGCTTTTGTCCAGAATTTTTAAACACTCAAATTAAAGTCTGAACTTTGACCTCACTGTTCCATTTCAAATCCAATGTGCTGGAGTACAGAGCGAAAACAACAAAAAATGTGTCACTGTCCTAACACTTTTGGAGGGCACTGTGTCTGTGTTCAGGGTGTGCGCCTTCCGGGTGTGTGTGTGTGTTCAGGGTGTGAGTGTAATTAGGGGGGAATGTGTGTGTTCAGGGTGTGAGTGCATTCAGGGGGGAATGTGTTCCACAGGATCTGTGCACCAGCCCACAGGCCTCTGTAATTAAATTACTTAGCAAAGTTTACTTAACAGTAAATGGTTAGCAAAATTTAAGGTGATTGCAAATTTGCTTTCATTCAACTTCAATGACTGGTCTGTTAAAACTCGTCTGCAAATAATTAGCACACACATTTGCATCAAAATCGTTTACACCATATGTTGCAAAATTATGGAAAACAGCAAATTAAAAATATTCTCTTTTTCTGTTATGGAAATTTTACATATTGAGGCCGGGATGCGAGGAGAGGAGCCATGTGGCTGTAAAAACCGGCAACAAGAAGAGGGGGACAGAAAGCGCAGAAATTATTCAGTCTGGATTTGAACACACTCAAAACACGCCGTTTCAAGAGCTCACCAGCTGCTGTTTGAAAACTGCAAATGGAGGAGCAGGACGACTCCCCCCAAACACACACAAGCACACGCACACACACACACACACACACACACACACACACACGCACACACACACACATGCACGCACGCGCGCACACACACACGCGCACGCGCACACACACAACCGCACACACAAACGCATGTACGCACGCATACACCGAAAAGCTAAACACAATTTTTTTTAAACAATGCGGAAAAAGTTTCCTCTCTAGTTGTATTTATTATTTTCTTTGCGAACATGGATGCTTTATCATGGGATTATTGTGTGATGTGCAATAAGCACAAGAATATAAAAAAAATATTAAAAAAAACATTTTATAAAGCGGTGAAACTGGCCGGTTGGATGCAGAAACAGCACTTTGAGCCTCTCGTCCCCTTTTGAAAAACGTTACTCTGACGGGAACAGCAAAGTGGCCGCGAATCCTCGCATGTTCAAACACGTGTACGAGTACACGCACATGCCAGTGCCATGCAAAAACATTTATCTAAATCAGCATATACTTCCCAAAATAAGCGAAACATTAGGGCAGCGTTCATACACATATTCAAAACTAAGCTGCGTCGGGGGATAAGTTGTGTCATTTACAATACTGCCATTACCACTGCTAACGCTAATAAAAACATCATTCCATCATATAGGATTCCTGGCAAAGAACAGAAGCAATTTCTGGGTAAGAAGAAATCTCGACTCTGCTATTTACCATTTATCCATCTTCAGCGCCATCCTGCGCTCTGTACATCTGTCAATCTCAGTCCATGTCAAGCCTAATATGGCTAAGTGTACCCCTCTCGGTCCCTTGATTAAAGCTTATTCAGGTACTGCAGTCTGTTTGCCCAGCTCAACTGGGTCCCGTGAAAGGCATAATTATGACTCTTGACCGAAAGAGTGAGGTAATCGCACATAAATCTCGGAGATCAATAGCCGCAGTCACTAAATTACAGGCCTTCAACCACAATTAGCTACCTAGGACAGGCCACCTTAAAAAGCCTAGCTTTTGAAAGGACAGTCACTGGATTTTCCTTTGTTTACATTTTTTAAAACCGGAGCACTAAAACACTGAGAACATTTTTATTTGTTTTTTTTAAAAACCCTCGTCTGTCAAGCGCTCGTGTCATGGATTTACCTACAAATACAGCACGCAGCCCAACGCCCTTCACCGGTTATTTACTGTACTAACTGATTTATTCACGGGTCTCTTTTTAAGTACTCGCCAGATCAATCAAAATCAGCACATTGCAAGAAGAGTAAAGAGAAAAAAAGGTTAGTGATGCATTTATTTAATTTTCTTTCTTCCTCTTCTAGAATTTGTTTTACATTCCTGCAGACTGACCGCAGACGGAAGAGGAGTGTGTGTGTGTGTGTGTGTGTGTGTGTGTGTGTGTGTGTGTGTGTGTGTGTGTGTGTGTGTGTGTGTGAGAGAGTGTGTGCATGTGTATGCGTGCGTTTCCATGTGGTGTGTGTGTGTGTGTGTGTTGTGGCTCAGTTGGCGGTGCTCCTGTCTCTTCGCCATTGGACCAGAAGCTCTCACAGGAGACAGACAAGGACACAAGGCCCGTCTCTGACCTCTGACCTCTTAAACTGAAGTGTTACCATAGTAACGGCAGTACCTCTTGTTGACTGCGAATCACAGGTAAAGCAACACAACCTGGTAGCAGGTCAACATCTCACACAGAACAAACAGCGAACTTTTACGCAGACTGATTCCAGACACAAAGGCCAGAGAGGTAGAGAGACGAGAGGGAGAGAGAGCGAGGGTAGGATGGGGGTGTCTTCCTTAAACCCGTAAACTGGGGTGTTGGAACAAAGCTCAGCAGCTTCCTAAATGCGCTGGTTCCCCCATTAGCTCCATGGGGGTAAAGTGATACCCCTCCATGTATGTGGTCTCTTCAACCCACATCTGTTATGGGGGAATGGGACCCCTGCTGGGGCTGGGACACTTAATGCGCCCATTTATCGCAAAGAATTAGTCAAATCAGCACCCCCGCCCCCCCCCTTCAGCTCCCAGTGGACTGCTGTAGACCTCTGAGGTTACCCCCCCCCCCAAAAAAAATAAAAAAAATAAAAATGATGTACGCATGTATGTAATTGTAACCGTTTGAGGAACTGCAGATGAACATTTGCTTAAGCTAACTGTGGTAAAATACGTAAAATGGCAACATTTATGTTCAATATTGTACAATATGGTCTCTTACAAATAAAATTACTTTAAAAAAAAAAAAAACACACGCAAATATATCTAAACCCCCCAAGTGTCACAGACACACAAACACAGATCCTCTTGTGTGTGTTGTCCCCTGTAATCTTTCCGCAGTGTTGTCATATTCAGTCAGTAGTGGGTGGCGGAGAGCTGAGGTGAAGTGAACACAGGACGGAGGAGAGAAGGCGGGCGCTGGTGGCTGGGACGGTGCCACTGTCTGCTGTGTTTACACAAAGTAATGGTGGGGGGGGAATAAGAGTCTTAAAATGACATTATTCATCGTTCAGCAGAGGAGCCAACACGCCAGAGACGGAAGCCATCGAGATCAAACCTGAAGAAGGCTCACTTGCACTCGGCCTGAACGCTGAGTGTGGAAAACACTGTTGATGTTGAAAAACAAGTTTCCCTGAACGATGCAGTTTATCTTTATGACAGATCAGAGGGGGACCAGTGCTAACCAAGTTACTACAGACAGGAGGGCCTGGGGTCTGGCAACCCAGAGGGCAAGACAGCTAGAGAGCTAGAGTCTGTGTGTGTGTGTGTGTGTGTGTGTGTGTGTGTGTGTGTGTGTGTGTGTGTGTGTGTGTGTGTGTGTTGTGTGTGTGTGTGTGTGTGTGTGTGTGTATGTGTGTGCTTCGTGCATGCGTGTGTGTGTGTGTGTGTGTGTGTGTGTACATGTGCGTGTGTGTTTGTGTGTGAATATGAGTGTGTGTGTGTATGTGTGCGTATCTGTGTGTGCGAGTGTGTGATTGTGAGTGTGTGTGTGTGTGTGTGTGTGTGTGTGGCACAAGATGAACAGGCTAGGCAGGATATGACCCATAAACACATGGCTACAATGCTTTCATATAAAGCCAGTCTGCCTCCCACAAGCCCCCTATGAGCATTAACCAGGCCGACAGGCAGGCCTAGGGCCCTCATTACAGCCTGACAGAGCCCTATAACAAAAGCATGAAGAGATTTAGCCAGGGTGATCAGCTTTATACTGACTTGAGAGAGTCCATATACTGACAAAAAGAGAAAAGGGAGGGGAGGGGGAGGGGCGAAGGGGGAGGCAGCTTTAAGGATCTCAGGAGACCCCAAAAAAATAGGGAGAAGAAAAAGGAGGGTGAGGAGGACTGGCGGGGTTTAGGCAAGGCTCAGTCAGGACATTAACATTCACAAACCTCTTTAACATCTGCTCACTTAGGACAAAAAATAGTGAGTGAGAGAGAGAGAGAGAGAGAGAGAGAGCATGGAAAGAGAATATGGGAGACGGTACTTGTTTTTGTAATAGTGCACTTGTTGTATTGTAATTGCTCCATTTGTTTATTATACAAATGCTTTGGCAACAGAAATGCATCTTTGACATTCCAATAAAATAAATTGAATAGAGAGAGAGAGAGCAGAGAGACAGGAGAGAGTGAGTGAGATGGTTAGGACAAAAGAGTGGTTTCTCTTCATCAGTCTTTTACTGTGCACTGCTCAAAAAAATGCACGCAACACAATGCACGCAACGCACGCACGCACGCACACCCTAATGGGTAAGGATAGGACATGCTCATTACTGTGACAGCACAATTACAAGCCCTCAATTCTGAAAATCAATCAGCCGCTTCAGACAAACTCATTCATCAGACCTGACCCTTCACTGTCCTTAGAGGACCCACAGTCCTCACAAGCCTGTAGAGACATTACCCACTGTACAGGGGCCCCACGGTCCTCACAAGCTAGTTGAGACATTGCACACTCTACAGGGGACCCACAGTCCTCACAAGCCTGTAGAGACAATATACAATTTACAGGGGATCCATGGTCCTCACAAGCCTGTAGAGACAATATACACTCTACAGGGGCCCCACAGTCCTCACAAGCCTGGAGAGACAATACACACTCTGCAGGGGGCCCATAGTCCTCACAAGCCTATGGAGACATTACACACTCTAAGGGGCCCCACAGTCCTCACAAGCTGTTAGCTTGCTAATATCTACCAGCAGATATGTTGTATGCATTGTGGTTTTATGTAGACAGCAGAACGTGATTGCGTTTATAGCGGACACACAAATACATTGCTGAGAAGTACAAGAATGAATGTTTGAAGAGCACAAGCGAATTTGACATGGCGCTATGGACGTGCAATGTTTCTAATCCTTGCTAATTGATTAGCTCCATCCAAGCGAATATCGACCAGGACTTCCAGTAAGAGTTCCTTCTTCACGACAGCTTCAGTGCTGACTGGCCAAACGCACACTGCTCGCTAACCCACCCCAGAGCTGGAGCAAGTTTAGGTCACAGTGGCTGATTCTCTTGGGTGGACGGGTATTATGGATGATTCTCTTTGAAATTATCTTCCACAGAGGTTATGGGAAGCAGAAAACGTTTTGGTCTTTAAAACTCAAAATCTCCCTTTTCAACCTGTCATGACTCCTATACCTGCATTTTCAACCTGTCATGACTCCTATACCTGCATTTTCAACCTGTCTGACTCCTATAAGCCAAATCTTCACACTCCTGAAAACTACTACAGGTTACCAAACCAACTGTGAAGCACTGTGACAACGTTATGCAATGACACTACAAAACAACAGGGATTGACTGACTGACTGACTGATTCACTGAGGTGAAAGTGTGTTGTACCAGAGCCAGAGAGACTGGGATTCCCTTAAAAACCAAACATACAGAATTTCAAATAAAACTTAAAAAATCCCAAAAGCATTGAAGAGAGAGAGCAAGGACTGAAGAGAGAGAGCAAGGACAAAGAAAAAGAAGAAGAGAGACAGATATAGGGGGACAGCTAGAGAGATTGACAGACAGAGAGAGAGGGGGAGCTTTATTGTAGGCAGTGGGAGGTACTGGCTGAGTGAGGTCCATTTGGGCTCAGTGGGCCAGTGCTGTGTTTGGCCATAGCGTGTGATTAGAGCGTGGTTCTGAGAGGGAAGACAGCCAGAGACAGAAGCACATTAAAGGCGCTACATGTGTAAGCCTGAGAGTGCGGGGCTACACTGTGACCTCGCTCTTATTATTTTTATCGCCAGACGCTGTGATTAGGAGCACATTAGCGGGGACGCTAACGCTAAAGCCTTTCAGGTCCAATTACGCTGTGAGCAGCGGCTGCCTGACCCTCCTGAACGCGAGGGAGCGCCAGCGCTGTGTAAACACGGATCAGTCACAGCCAGAACCTGGAGCCGCGCTGCTGAAATCACGGCGAAACCACGGCCGCCTCCCATCGCCAGGGAAACGCCAGGGTTTCCCGTCCTTCTTCACGGACGCTAACGATGGCGCCGACTGTTTAAGGCGTCTTTCAGGATCCGCAGGGTCACCGTGGAGATGATGCATGCGGCCTGGTGGCCCAGAATGCGAGCTGGCGGCTGCATCACTGTGATGCTTTGTGCAGTTCCAAGCCATCACATCTGGTTTATAATTACACAGTTCAGAAAACGCACAGCGTAATATATACACTGCAAATGAAGAAATATGAGACTTGAACCTCTTGCCTTTCCCTTTTTATCCTTGCAGTTTATTCTGAAGTTTTTCCTCTAAAAATATCGGCTAAACATCATACACAGCCAAGCTATGAGCATGTATGTGTGCATATGTGTACGTGTCGACAGAAAGAACTCCTCCCTGAAGCAGACAGTTCCAGATGGGGGTTCCATGGGAAGCGCCGACTCCACCTGCACTTTCAGTAAACAGGAAGTGCCGTCCCCACCTGCGCTCTCAGTAAAGAGGAAGAGCAATCCCCACCTACACTCTCAGTAAACAGGAAGGTCCGTCCCCACCTGCGCTCTCAGTAAAGAGGAAGAGCAATCCCCACCTACACTCTCAGTAAACAGGAAGGGCTGTCCCCACCTGCTCTCTCAGGAAACAGGAAGGGTCGTCTCCACCTGCTCCACACTGTAGCACGCCTAAATGGTGAAGCACTCTGCTTCCACAGAGTCCCCCAGTACACAACTGCACATAATAAATCATCATATTTAATACGGCTGTTTGTCTTCCCTCTTCTCCCTGCCTGTAAAATCGGACTCCATTCCTCAGCTCCACTCTCAGACTCCTCTTCACCGACCTCTTCTCTCCCTCTCTCTTACCACAGGATTAACTATTGGGCTGCTCTTCTCCATTAATCTGAAATCTCTTCCCACACTGCCTCCTGGCCACTGAGCTCATCGCTTGCTGCCAGGCTAGCTACATGGAAATCTAACCCTGTGCTGTAAATGAGCATCTGTGCACTCTGCTACCTTCCCCTCCTCTGATGAAACTTCAGTTTAAAACGAAACTGCATTCATCTCCCATCTTCCTCACATTTACCCGTGTCTCGTACTTTCATAAATACACATATGGGTCTTCTACCGACTGCCTTTTTATTCAGGCGGTTACTCTTCTCAGTTCGTCTTTTTTAAAGGACTTGAATATTAATTGTAGAACTACTCAGTGAATGTGAATTTTTATTTATTTATTTTCCAGCATAATTTAGTTTTGCCTATGTTCCTTTTGATACGCTAATTACTTTTGCGAGTTAAGTGCCACTTGCTGTGAGTAAGTTTCTTCCATGGTGATGCATATTTTAATGAACCACAATCGAGTCACCATCCGGGATCCTGAACTGATGTTCAGCAGACAATGTTTCAGGTGGGCATACATATCACTTCTACGCTACTGTTAGCAATGTGCACATTTCCCCAGATGCACTGTACACAGCTCTGGACTTAAGGATACAGGCTCCACAGAAACAGAGCAGTCTACTTCCACACCAGCCTCTTCCAAACAGAACCCAGAACTCAAGACTTCCAGGATCATAGAATGTTCCCACAACATTGAGGGAACATTGAAAGAACACACCCCCCCACCCCCCCGCACAGCTGCTCATTCACCACAGCACAGCTGTTCATTCAGCACAGCAGAGCTGTTCATTCACCACAGCAGAGCTGTTCATCTCACCACAGCACAGCTGTTCATTCAGCACAGCAGAGCTGTTCATTCACCACAGCACAGCTGCTCATTCAGCACAGCAGAGCTGTTCATTCACCACAGCACAGCTGCTCATTCAGCACAGCACAGCTGTTCATTCAGCACAGCTGCTCATTCACCACAGCACAGCTGTTCATTCAGCAAAGCAGAGCTGCTCATCATCACAGCAGAGCTGTTCATTCATCACAGCACAGCTGTTCATTCAACAAAGCAGAGCTGCTCATTCATCACAGCACAGCTGTTCATTCAGCACAGCAGAGCTGCCCATTCACCACAGCACAGCTGTTCATTCAGCACAGCAGAGCTACTCATTCAGCACGCCAGTGGTCACGTCTGTGCCATACACGTTTCTCACAGCTGGTCTAACCTGCACTTGGCACAGAAAGAAAAGCCACAGCTCAATAACCCAGCGACCCATTCCCACCACAGCCCAACACCGCCATGCTGGACAACCGAGAGAGACAAACTCATTCCTGTTGGTATTTCATGGTAATTCTAACATCCACCTACCTGCAGCCTGGAGGACCAGCTGGAGAGTGGCTTTAGTCTGCTCAGCAGGGGTCTGTGGGGACAAAAACAGAGCTCTGTAAAAAAAAACTACTGATAATCCAGCCAGAAATTCAGCATCCTCTAGAGGCACAACCGAGTCTGTACAGGTAATCTGGATGTGATGACTGCAGGTAATATGGATGTGATGACTGCAGGTAATATGGATGTGATGACTGCAGGTAATCTGGATGTGATCTATCTACCTTTATATGGAATAATAACAACTTATACTGTATACCTACCTTTATATCTAATGAAAAACTACATAAAAACCTACCTTTATATTTAATAAAAAGTACGTACAGTGGGTTTAAAAAGTACTCAACCCCCTTAGACTTTTT
The DNA here is from genome assembly GCA_029718625.1 of Synaphobranchus kaupii. NCBI lineage: Eukaryota > Metazoa > Chordata > Actinopteri > Anguilliformes > Synaphobranchidae > Synaphobranchus > Synaphobranchus kaupii. The sequence goes on along the minus strand of CM056383.1, from coordinate 9,293,322 downwards.
CATATTTTGTTGTGTACGAACATTTGATAACAATTGATTTAATCAGGCTTGTTTGCTGGTATTCAACATAAAAATATCTACAATGTCAATGTGAAAAGTAAAATCTACAACTTGTTCCAAAATAATTAATACATTTAAAACAGAAAACAATAAATCCTGTAAGTATTCAGCCCCCTTGCTTCATTGCACTTTAACAATCATACAGGCAAAACTTCAAAACTGCACATCATAAGTTGCCCAGACGTCAATGTTTAGATTGTATTTAAAAATTAAAATTAAAATGTGTGTTAATACGGTCTTTCTTGGTAACAAAGCCAACAACCAGGTCCCTTCAATGCATCTTAATGGCTCTTAATTGGATTTTAAAAAATACAATGGACGTTACATCACAATAGTCAAACACAGTATATATGACATTCTTCACGCATGGATGGTATTTGAGACCAGTCCCTGAGGGTTCAAAGAAAATATAAATAATCACCTCCATCACTATATGCGAAAATGTAGAAGGTGCAATTTCAGTAATTTTTTCATGTCTGGTTGCACTGTGGAAGTCAATGGAGAAATCTGATGGGAAAAGGTTACTGAACTTGTACCTTCTAAATTTCTGCATATAGTCATATAGTGATGCTTTCCTTTATATCAAATAAAAAAAACGACATATACGCCTACCTGTATATCTAATAAAAAACTACATCTGCCTACCTTTATATCGTATAAAAAAACAAATATATGCCTACCTTTATATATAATAACAGAAAAAATACATGTATACCTTTATATTAAATAAATGTCGGTATGCCGACCTCTAACTAATAAAAACTACAAATATGCCTACCTTTATATGTAATAAAATACAAAATACCATTACATCTAATAAAAAATACATATATACAGTACCAACACATGTATATTTATATTTTCAACCAGATATAGACTGAAAAGAGGAATTCCAGAAGCATTAAATCAGTGATAAAACAGAACCTCTTTGGTCACAACTTTCGGGGTGATCGAAAAAGGGGGACATTAAGAGTGAGATGGGAGAGAGAGAAAGAGAGAGCGAGTGACAGAAAGGGAGAAAGAGGGAAGGAAAGAGAAAGGAAGAGTGATGGAGAGAGAGAAGAGAGAGAGAGAGAGAAGATGGGGGGGGTGGGGGGGGGGGGGGGGTGGACGGAGCTGCTGACAGCCACGTGTGAAGACACAGCGTCTCTTTTTGACATGCCTCAAAAGGGTTTGCTGTAATTCCAATATCCCGCTATTAGATTTGAGGGTATTAATTGTCAAGAAAGAAGGATGGCCGTGTAAAGAAGTTATAAAGCCGCGCGCGGTATAGATTGCTCTTGGAGGAGGGCGCGGTTATGATGCTGCCTGGATCTGTAGGATTAGAGAGAAATTAAATGCTAATAGGATCAAATTTGAATGTGGTGCCTGGGAGTATCATTTAGACAACGCAGCGAGCGGGGGCTACCCCTGACAGCCCACTGCACATTATTCAGCACAAATTTGATTTATCAAACTGTAAACTTGTCACTTTGTAAAAATGTCACTTTTCAGTGGCAGGAAGAAAATATAATGACCCACTTTAATGTAAAACTGTCACTGCGCTGTGTCTTAGATGACAAACGCATCTTTTCTCTCTTCCCCCCCCCCCCCCCCCCCCGTTTAGATGCGGTGATCCGGCTTCACCGCCGTTTAAAAAAAACCCGCATTCCTCTGGAGCGGGTTTAAAGGGCTTTTCTACATGGAGGCGGCCTGCTTTTCAAACGCTCGCCTCAAACGGGCTACGGTTTTTTGGCCCAATGTAATTGTTAAATCACAGCGAGAGATACCGGAGGCTGTACGGGGTCTCGCGCGAAGTCAAAAACCAGAACCTGTTTCCTTTTTTTTGTTTTTTGTTGCAGCAATGATTAAAATAATAATCTGTCTTGGTGCAATAACCAGCCCGCAGAAATAACATATCATAGAGCTTAAGAGCTTGGATAATGGAGTGCCTTGCAATCATCTTAGTTACAGTTTATTATGAAATTTCCTCTGTAATTACATTTGCATTTGTTTACATTGTCCCCTAGGCATCTGTCAGACCACATAACACGATGTGTATTTACACAAGCCAATCCCCCCCCTCTTTCCCATTACATAAAAAAGAAAAACTGGCATTAAAATGAAGAAAAGTGAGTCTGTTGGTTTCAAAAACATGACAAATGGATACCGCAATAATATTTAGATAAACATGTCAAATTATGAAAATGACACAGCTGCCAAAAAGCCTTGGCACGTGGAGCAGGTTCCCGTGACACAGCAGGAGCAGACACACACACGCACACACCTATTCTTACACACACACTTTCTTATGCACGCACGCATGCACGCACGCACACCTACTTTTACACACTCTCTCACACTCACACACACACACACACACAGCTTTTCCATGTGCAGAAATCCTGGCTCTAGCCAGTGTGGCATGCTGGGTAATTGACTAGGCTTGGGCCCAGGAGGTTGCAGGTTTGTGGGCAGGTGGAGCTGTGCCTCATCACCTCAGAGTTACAAAGCCTGACTTTATTGAGGAAATTTTCAGCTATAAATGGACAATATGTGGTCTCTACAGAGTGCATCACTCCTTACGGTCTCGGATTTAAATAAATCAATAAACGAATGATCCTTTTCCCTGCTACCCAGTCATACAGCAGGATATTAACAGAAATGTTCCAGGTGAGCACAAAATATAGGCAATGCCCTATCCATCACTCCACTGCTATCCTTACTGCACTGTTCTGTACAGCTATCCTACTGCACTGCTCTGTACAGCTATCCTACTGCACTGCTCTGCACAGCTATCCTACTACACTGCTCTGCACAGCTATCCTACTGCACTGCTCTATACAGCTATCCTACTGCACTGCTCTGTACAGCTATCCTACTGCACTGCTCTGCACAGCTATCCTACTGCACTGCTCTATACAGCTATCCTACTGCACTGCTGTGTACAGCTATCCTACTGCACTGCTCTGTACAGCTATCCTACTGCACTGCTCTGTACAGCTATCCTACTGCACTGCTCTGTACAGCTATCCAACTGCACTGCTGTGTGCAGCTATCCTACTGCACTGCTCTGTACAGCTATCCAACTGCACTGCTGTGTGCAGCTATCCTACTGCACTGCTGTGTGCAACTATCCTACTGCACTGCTGTACAGCTATCCTACTGCACTGCTCTGTACAGCTATCCTACTGCACTGCTCAGCTATCCTACGGCACTGCTTTTAACAGCTGAGGGGGAAAATGAGTCCTGCAGAATTCAGCTCAAGAAAAGTATGAGCAACATTATGTACAAAGAGCAGATCCTTTCAGAGTAGATGTAAAAGGAGAGATACGGACTCTCCGGCATCTTCGTGTGATGGCCAATGGAGAGTGCCTTCCAACACCTCTCTCTCACTCTCTTTCTCTCTCAACTTCACTCCCTCTTCATTCTCTCATTCTGAAGTCTTCAGGTGCGTTGATTCCTCCTCCCTCGCTCCCTCTTTCTACACCCCATCTCTCTCTCTCTCCTGGTTTTTGAGCTGTGGATGAGCCATCTGATAAATTATTAGGTCCTTTGTCTAAGTGGCAGGTAAGGTGAAGCACAGTTCTGCTCCTAATTGATCCTTGCAGGTATGTCTTGGTTCTATTATTAAACAGATTCTCTCGGATAGAAAGATCAAACTCCTCTCTCTCTCTAACATGCACGCACACACACTCTCATGCACGCACACACTCTCACTCACACACACACACACACGCAAACACACACACGCAGAAACAGACAAAAACACACACACGCAAACACACACACACACACACACACACACACACACACACACACACACACACACACACACACACACACGCACACTTTCAGGGTGAAATGTTCAAAATAAAGTAATCATGTTGTACTACTCCACACCAGATCCCTCTCATTCCTCATTAAAGCCAGGAATTGCGGCCAACTGGGCTGAGCTGGTACTCACTAAGTTGGCCTGTGTGTACGTGTGTGGTGTATATGCGTGGTGTATCTGTGTGTACGTGTGTGTACGTGTGTGGTGTATATGCATGGTGTACCTGTGTGTACGTGTGTGTACGTGTGTGGTGTATATGCATGGTGTACCTGTGTGTACGTGTGTGTACGTGTGTGGTGTATATGCATGGTGTACCTGTGTGTACGTGTGTGTACGTATGTGGTGTATATGCATGGTGTATCTGTGTGTACGTGTGTGTACGTGTGTGGTGTATATGCATGGTGTACCTGTGTGTACGTGTGTGTACGTGTGTGGTGTATATGCGTGGTGTACCTGTGTGGTATACATGTATGTGGTGTACCTACGCGGTGTACCCGAGCCGACTCGACTCAAACAAAATAAAAAGCTCAGTGCCACACAAAAGAAAGCGTCTGAAGCCCTTCTGCTCCCTGACCGATTCATTCCTGCAGCTGTAGCGGTTCCGAGCCGAGGCGGAAGCTGGCACAGCGGATCCGAGCGGGTCACGGCAGGCCCAGAGCTCTGCTGATCGGCTGCTGGACGGGGTGTTATCGGCGCGCTCACAGGGGTGCGATCCTCTTCCCCGGGGAAAGCCAATTACCCGGCGCCTGATCCGGCTGGGCGCTCGGACCCCGCTGCTGTCTGCGCCTGATCCCAGCGGGAGCTTACACAGGACATCTCCCGCCCGCGTCTCTCGCGGTCACGCTTACACGGGACATCCCCCGCCTGCGTGTCTCCTGCGGTCACGCCACCGTCACGCTGCCGTTACCTCCTTTCCTAACGGGCTCAGCACAGCGTTTGCTGACCTTGTAAAGGCAGAACAATGTCCTTTCCCAGCGTCCTCTCTGTCTCTGACACGTGGAACACACACCCAGGAGGGCGAGGGAAATGTGTGCTGCTCCGGCTTTAACACACTTCATGCCACGCCGCAGACACACACACCACACACACAAGCACACACGCATGCGCACACACACACCACACACACAAGCACATACTCACGCATGCGCACACACACACAAGCACATACTCGAGCGCACACACAAGCACATAATCGAGCGCACACACAAGCACGCGCGCGCAAACAGAGACAAGCATCAGCTGATCAGCTGCTCTGATCAGCAGTACACTCAGTCCCTCTACAGCTGGGCTGGGAACATGGAAACTCGCTAAATAAAGTTTTGGTTTCCTCTTTTAAATTTATTTCCTTCATTTCTTTTTTTGTCCTGGGCTAACTCACTGCTGGCACTGCCGAGTTACTTACAGGCTAGCTGCGAGTAGATGTAAGTAATACTAGCCTTAGGCAGCTGACAAAGTCCAGGTGTGTCTCAATCAGGCCTGACGTCGGCACTCAGTATGACATCATTCACAGGTAATCCTATAAAATGTAAGAGCTGGAGATGCACACCCAAAAACCTAAACGAGGTGCAGACTAGCTGGAGAAAACTCAATAAATTGAAAAAATAAATTGAAAAAATAAATAAAAATAAAGAAAGTCACGCACTTTTTATGCTCCCGCCATTTATTCCCGACGTGGTATAAGAAAAAAAAACACTACTGACTACTCCGATAATCTGTCCAAAAATAATCCCAGGTTACTCCTATAATCTGTTAGAAATTGTCTCAGACTCCTCTAATAATATGACCCAAATAATCTCAAACTGCTCCTAAAATCTGTCCAAAATACTACACATCATTTGTCCAAAATCTGTTCAAAATAATCTCAGAACACTCTAATAATACTGCCCAAAAGAATCTAGCTACTCTAATCATTTGGCCAAAATCATATCAGACCACTGCAATAACCTGTCAGAAACAATCTAAGGCTATTCCAATAAATAGTCCAAAAAATTAAATTATATTATATTCCAGTCCAAAAGAACCTGACTGCTATTATAGTCCAGTCCAAAAGAATGTCAGACTGCTATTATAATCCAGTCAAAAATAATCTGAGACTGCTATGATAATCCTGTCCAAAACAATCTGACTACTATAATCCAGTCCAAAAGTATCCGACTGCCATGATAATCCAGTCCAAAGGAATCTCAGACTACTATGATAATCCAGTCAAAATATATCTCAGACTGCCATTATAATCCAGTCCAAAAGAATCTGACTGCTATGATAATCCAGTCCAAAAGAATGGCAGACTGCTATTATAATCCAGTCAAAACAAATCTCAAACTACTATGATAATTAAGTCCAAAAGAATTTCAGACTACTATGATAATCCGAGTCCAAAAGCATTTCAGACTGCTTTGATAATTGAGTCCAAAATAATCTCAAACTACTATGATAATCAAATCCAAATGAATCTCAGACTATTATGACTTTCATTTATGAGCAGAAACACTGGGTACCACCCAGAGTAATAGTTCTACAGAGGCCCGTATGTCCCTCTGCACCTGAGAGGTTCTACAGAGCCCCATATGTCCCTCTGGACCTGAGAGGTTCTACAGAGGCCCGTATGTCCAGCTGGACCTGAGATGTTCTACAGAGGCCTGTATGTCCAGTTGGACCTGAGAGGTTCTACAGAGGCCCGTATGTCCCTCTGGACCTGAGAGGTTCTACAGAGGCCTGTATGTCCCTCTGGACCTGAGAGGTTCTACAGAGGCTCGTATGTCCCTCTGGACCTGAGAGGTTCTACAGAGGCCTGTATGTCCCTCTGGACCTGAGAGGTTCTACAGAGGCCCGTATGTCCAGTTGGACCTGAGAGGTTCTACAGAAGCCTGTATGTCCAGTTGGACCTGAGAGGTTCTACAGAGGCCTGTATGTCCCTCTGGATCTGAGAGGTTCTACAGAGGCCCGTATGTCCAGCTGGACCTGAGAGGTTCTACAGAGGTCCGTATGTCCCTCTGGACCTGAGAGGTTCTACAGAGGCCAGTATGTCCCTCTGGATCTGAGAGGTTCTACAGAGGCCCGTATGTCCAGCTGGACCTGAGATGTTCTACGGAAGCCTGTATGTCCCTCTGGACCTGAGAGGTTCTACAGAGGCCCGTATGTCCAGCTGGACCTGAGAGGTTCTACAGAGGCCTGTATGTCCCTCTGGATCTGAGAGGTTCTACAGAGGCCCGTATGTCCAGCTGGACCTGAGATGTTCTACGGAAGCCTGTATGTCCCTCTGGACCTGAGAGGTTCTACAGAGGCCCGTATGTCCAGCTGGACCTGAGATGTTCTACGGAAGCCTGTATGTCCCTCTGGACCTGAGAGGTTCTACAGAGGCCCGTATGTCCAGCTGGACCTGAGAGGTTCTACAGAGGCCTGTATGTCCCTCTGGATCTGAGAGGTTCTACAGAGGCCCGTATGTCCAGCTGGACCTGAGATGTTCTACGGAAGCCTGTATGTCCCTCTGGACCTGAGAGGTTCTACAGAGGCCCGTATGTCCAGCTGGACCTGAGAGGTTATACAGCGGCCCTTATGTCCCTCTGGACCTGAGAGGTTCTACAGAGGCCCTTATGTCCCTCTGGACCTGAGAGGTTCTACAGAGGCCTGTATGTGCAGCTGGACCTGAGAGGTTCTATAGAGGCCTGTATGTCCAGCTGCATCTGAGATGTTCTACAGAAGCCTGTATGTCCCTCTGGACCTGAAAGGTTCTAGAAAGGCCCGTATGTCCCTCTGGATCTGAGAGGTTCTACAGAGGCCTGTATGTCCCTCTGGATCTGAGAGGTTCTACAGAGGCCCGTATGTCCAGCTGGACCTGAGATGTTCTACGGAAGCCTGTATGTCCCTCTGGACCTGAGAGGTTCTAGAAAGGCCCATATGTCCAGCTGGACCTGAGAGGTTCTACAAAGGCCCGTATGTCCAGTTGGACCTGAGAGGTTCTACAGAGGCCTATATGTCCAGCTGGACCTGAGAGGTTCTACAGAGGCCCGTATGTCCGGCTGGACCTGAGAGGTTCTATCGAGGCCCTTATGTCCCTCTGGACCTGAGAGGTTCTACAGAGGCCTGTATGTGCAGCTGGACCTGAGAGGTTCTATAGAGGCCTGTATGTCCAGCTGCATCTGAGATGTTCTACAGAAGCCTGTATGTCCCTCTGGACCTGAAAGGTTCTAGAAAGGCCCATATGTCCAGCTGGACCTGAGAGGTTCTACAGAAGCCTGTATGTCCCTCTGGACCTGAAAGGTTCTACAGAGGCCCGTATGTCCAGCTGGACCTGAGAGGTTCTACAGAAGCCTGTATGTCCCTCTGGACCTGAAAGGTTCTACAGAGGCCCGTATGTCCCTCTGGATCTGAGAGGTTCTAGAAAGGCCCATATGTCCAGCTGGACCTGAGAGGTTCTACAGAGGTTCGTATGTCCAGCTGGACCTGAGAGGTTCTACAGAAGCCCGTATGTCCGACTGGATCTGAGAGGTTCTACAGAGGCCCGTATGTCTGACTGGACCTGAGCTTTCAAAGGGCCAGAATCAGGGCCCAGCCCTGACGGGGAGATGGATGAGGGGCCACACAGTCCCAGCCTCAACTGCTCTTTTTGTCTTTTCTTTAATTTTGTTTTTTATGAAACTATATTCAGCCTAAAACGTTCTCTGCTGGGAGAGATTAAAAAGAGAGGGAGTGATGGAGTGAACAAAAAGGTCTCTCTCACTCTCTCTTCTTCTTGATTAGTCGACTGTGAGAGTCAGCAGTACCTCCCCCCCCTCCCCCAACCCCCTGTAACCTATCACCCCTCTGTCTGACAAGGGTGCGCCACACACACCAGTTCATCAAAACACCACAACTACTTCCTGTCCAGATACGCCAGTGGCAGTTAATAATCCAACACTGCACGACTCTGCCCCCGCCACCCTCAGAGAGAAAGAGGCGGTGGGGGGGGGGGGAACGAAGAGAGGTTTTTTTACTTTTTTTATTTGTTTTGTCTTTTAGAATTTAATTTATTTCTTTAATGTCCGTGTTTACTGTAGTTCAATTTGCTATTGCTTCTCTGTTTGTTATGCCAGTACATGCTTTGGCAAGGTAAGAGTACCCTTTCCATGCCAATAAAGCTTACTTAAATTTGATAGAGAAAGAGAGCGAGAGATAGAGAAAGGGACAGAGAGAGAGAGGGAGTGGGAGGGAAAGATGGAGGGAAAGATAAAAGGAGATGGAGAGGTGCCACTACTGTGAAAGCGCTCACAGAATGACAATAAAAAGTAAACATAGGTAAGAGAGTGAGATAACTTCAGCAGGTGTACTCCCCTGTGGGTGGAGTGTCCAGCGTCTGTCCCACTCACCTCTCTTTCACACTATTGTCTAATTTATTCTTCTTTTTTTAAAAAAAATTTTTTAACTTTTTATTGTTCACAAATGTTTTCCATTTTTAAAAAGATAACACTCCTCCCTGACTTCAACCCCCCCCAAAAAAAGATGAATAAATAAATAAATAAATAAAAGAACAGGAAAACATACCCCCCAGAAATGCAATATTCCTGTTTTTAATATCCAAGTCTACAAGATCAGGGCATGGATGGGCTCCATCGCAATATGTTTATTTATATATTTATAGAAAATGCCGCCTATCAGGGATTGAGTCTCTGTATCTCTCATCTTATATAAAAAAATAATGTTGTATATGGATATACTTTTATATATAATCGCAATATGGAATCAGGGCTCTTTTACAATCCGCCATACTTCAGGAGCGCTAACAGCATTTTACGGGCCGGCAGCAGTTCATCTTCATGTCGACGAGGCACAAGTCCTGCATAATAACCCCCTTTTCTGCCCCTAAATGTTATTTCAGGGGCCTCCACTCATTTCTCAAACTTCACCACTTTTACAATTTCCCAAACTTTTATTCCCTTCATTACTGCTCACAGATTTCATTCTGCATTTAGAATGTAAACAAGCTTGAGTAATGATGCTCTCTGTCTCTCCACATCCAATCCACTGGTACCCATCGCAAACCCCCACCCCCTCCACACGCACGCACGCACGCACGCACGCACGCACGCACGCACGCACGCACGCACGCACGCACACACGGGGCAAGATGAAACCAATGGCATTCATTTGCCACTTGTCCCCTATAACTGCGCGTGTGTGCGTGTGCGTGTGTGTGCACGCGTGCGAACCCGTTAAAGAAAAAAAGTTTTATACTCAACTCACATAAATCATGTGGAAGAAAAATGAGAAAATGTGCTGGCTAACTCATCTTCTCCCATCCAGAGAAAATGAAATTCACTGAAATACCTATCAAAACCGCAATCATCAAGAGATAATATCTGCTTTGGTCTATCTGCACTTTCCGATTTAATTTCCTGCATGCCCTTGACATCCAGCGATACCATTAAGATTAAGCACATACAGTAGGGGAGGAGTGCTCAGCTTTTGATATATGAGGCCTCCACGCTAAATGTAATATCATCATTTGAAAATTAATGCAATATTTCTTTTGTTAGAATTTTTTTTGTATACTCAAGCAGGAAGGCAAAGCAGAGAGGAGAGTGAGAAGAGAGAGACAGAGAGAGAGAGGGAGAAGAGAGAGAGGGAGGGAGGGAGGGAGCGAGAGAGGGAGCGAGAGAAAGAACGATGGAGAAGATGAATCCATTGGTTTCTCTGCAGTCATTTTCCTGTCAGAATGACATGCAATTACGGGTGGGCCGACACCCGGTCAGGGGTCAGCCAAATTACTACATCATTTAACGGCAGAGGGAGATGAGAGGGTCCCGCCGTCCCCCGCCGTCCCCCGCCACATCAAATATGATGAAATCATTAGTGTAATAAGCATGGAAATCTGTTTGCAGATTATCTTCCCGCTTTAGCCACCTTTTATCTAACGCGCTGTTCCCGGGGTTCTGCGTCGTCTTACCCATCACAATCAAATTATTCACAAAACAGAGAGAGGGAGGGGGAGCGATAGACAGGGAGAGAGAGGGAAAGAGAAAGGGAAGGAGACAGAGAAGGGGGGAGAGAGAAAGGGAGAGGGGGGAGAGATAGAGGGAGAGAGGGAGAGGGGGGATAGAGAGGGAGAGAGGGGAGACAGAGGAAGAGAAGGAGAGAGGGAGGGAGAGAGAGCGATAGAGACAGAGAGGGAAAGAGAGAGGAATAGAGGGAAAGAGAAAGGGAAGGAGACAGAGAAGGGGGGAGAGAGAAAGGGAGAGGGGAGAGAGATAGAGGGAGAGAGGGAGAGGGGGGATAGAGAGGGAGAGAGGGAGAAAGAGAGGGAGAGAGCGATAGAGACATAGAGAGGGAAGGAGAGGGAAGGAGAAAGGGAAGGAGACAGAGAAGGGGGGAGGGAGAGAGAGAGGGAGAGTGAAAGGAAAGGAGAAATAGCTCCACTGGCAGCAGACAGCAGAGCAGCTCTCCATGCAGGCCATTGTGTTTGGCAGTAATTCATTTTTAACAGCGTGGACAGACTGGGGGGCCTACGAGGCCACGTCACACCCTTCCTCCCTCTCTTTCTAGATCAACACTTTCATTTTCTTTTCTAATCCCTCGCTTTGCTTCGATACCCCAGGGTGGGGCAATGGCCGTCCCTCAGCAGGCAACCCAAACACTGACGAATTTTCAATGACGCTGTCGTGAGAAATATGTCATTTCGGTGCGATACTCAGGGCTGCTTAGGGATTATTTTGAGGCACGCAGTAATATTCTGTCAGTAAACACACTTCGGTCTCGGATGACTTCTGGAAGGGAATGAGTGTCCAAGCAAGTGATCTCTCCGATTAGTAACAAGAATTATCACAACACTGATTTCTTTTCTTTTTGAGATTTCACAGTACGACATGTCAAGCTGGTGAGCCGGGGGGAGCTCGTTGTAGTTTTTATTTAATTTGGCAAATTTTCCCTGAAATTTTGGAGGACAGTGACTTTTCCAGGGTCACTCGGAGAGAATCGTCGCACATAAGACAGCCCTGGGAGAGCTGGACTCATGCTCGGATCTGGCAGGACCGGGCGCGAACCCCGATCCTCAGAGTACAACTGCACCGACTGAAAGTCAACGTTTTTACCGCTGTACCACCGTGGCGCCACCTCGATACTTTTTGAGCACCAACGAATCATGTCCGTAGCACCGAGTATCAAAAAAGTATTTGGTGCAAATTTTCGGTACTTTTTGGCAATTCCTAAAATTATCTGTTAAGTACCAAATCTTTAGCCCCACCAGGGGAACTCTCTTGTTTTTTTTCTTGATTTAAAGCATAATTTTCTTACACATTTTATACAGCTGTTTGAGTTGACAACATTAAACACTGAAGCACTTTCAGCTTCAGCTTATTCAGCTTCAAGTTTCAGCTTATTTTGTTAAATGAGAATTTTTTTTTGGATATTGTTGGAAAAATATTTTTACACTCAGCAAAGAAAGGCATCGAAAAAAGTATCGATTTGGCATCAGTATTGAACACCAGGTATCGGCATCGGGACCGGTATCGGAAAATTTCAAACGATACCCAGCCCTAGGTGTGACGCATGCGGTGATGAAAGAGCGTGTCTGAAAGTGCTCTGGCGCTCTGCTCTGAGGGCCCTCTGCGCTCGCTGCGTCTTTCGGCGCCGCCCCCTCCGGGGCCCCCGCACGGCCCCGCCGTCCTCCACGTACCGCATCATTACGGCGCCCATAATTAATTCTCTGATGGCTTCCTCTGGAGGGGTCATTAAATGTGCCCCCGGTGTCCTCTCTCCGCTACCCCACTGAACTCCTCACCCCGACATCTCCCAGCCGCGCCGCGCGGGCCCCAGAGCAGCTGCGGTCCGCACGGGCTCCGCAGGGTCCGCAGGGCCCGGCACGGCACAGCACGGCACAGCCAGTCATTAGCGTCTGCCGTAATTACCCTTAACCTCATCTTCAGCGTAACAGGTCATTTTATTATTATTTTTCAGCCGTTCCTCTACATTAAAGGGCCTGCGCTTGTCGCCGAGATGGAATGTTCTCAGGTTCCACGGGGCAAAGGCCATCTGGGATTTGAACCCATGACGCCGGACCGTGCAGGTCGGCCTCCACCTCAGCTTTGGGGGGACGTGCCAAGAGTGGAACCCGGAAACCATATGGAAACAGGAGACACAGCGCTCTGTCCGCCGCTGTAGCATCAGCATCAGGAACCTGAGCTTATAACAGGGGGCTGCGGGTTTGAATCCGGACGTGGGAAAGCCTTTTACACCAAGTGCTTCAGCAAATGCAGATAATTACAGTGCGTAAATGTCTGGCCCTATGAAAGCAGATGATGCCTCTGACGCTGCGTAAACGTGATGGAATGAGCCCATGGTTTAAACGTCAGAAATGCGTGCGTATAAACAGGAGAGAAGAGCAGAATTCCCAGAGCTTGGGGCATAATTAACAGCGAAAACTGCTTCACCTTCCATTCCTGGTGCTCACATTCACTTCCAAAACCAAACAAATACAAGCGCTGAGGTTTAATTGCAAAACTCATTATTGTAAAAAGCCAGAACTCGTTAAGCATGCAATCAACCGAGCAGCGGAGTCCTCTGGAATCACACCCCACCGCCATTCACACGCCGTCATACTCCCAATATCACACAGCCAAAAACAAACGCCTCTTTTCTGTTTAAAGCTTGTAAGGAGATGAGGAAAAGTAAAGTGTGTGACAGCAAAGTGGTCAGTGTGAGGTGTTAGGGGAAGGGTTCAGAGTGGTCTGTGTGACGGGTTAGGGGTTAGGGTGCACAGTGGTCTGTGTGACGGGTTAGGGGTTAGGGTGCAGAGTGCTGTGTGACGGGTTAGGGTCAAAGTGCTCTGTGTGACGGGTTAGGGTCACAGTGCTCTGTGTGACGGGTTAGGGTCAGAGTGCTCTGTGTGACGGGTTAGGGTCAGAGTGCTCTGTGTGACGGGTTAGGGTCAGAGTGCTCTGTGTGACGGGTTAGGGTGCAGAGTGGTCTGTGTGACGGGTTAGGGGTTAGGGTGCAGAGTGGTCTGTGTGACGGGTTAGGGGTTAGGGTGCAGAGTGGTCTGTGTGACGGGTTAGGGTCAGAGTGCTCTGTGTGACGGGTTAGGGTCAGAGTGCTCTGTGTGACGGGTTAGGGGTTAGGGTCAGAGTGCTCTGTGTGACGGGTTAGGGTCAGAGTGTTCTGTGTGACGGGTTAGGGTCAGAGTGCTCTGTGTGACGGGTTAGGGGTTAGGGTGCAGAGTGGTCTGTGTGACGGGTTAGGGGTTAGGGTCAGAGTGCTCTGTGTGACGGGTTAGGGTCAGAGTGCTCTGTGTGACGGGTTAGGGTTAGAAAAAAAAAAAAAAGTATTTCCCAAGTTACCCCTTATGAGGGCCCCTTGGGAAAGAAAAGTTTGCACTGGCCATTCAGTGTACTGTAGCCTTTAAGTAGGAAGAATTTGGGTTGAAGTTTTACCAGCGTTTGTTTAATCCTCCTGGGAATATGGTGTTGAGTTTTCTAATCCAATGTCTTTCTGTCCTACGTCTGTCCTCCTGTGTCCAGTTAATGTTTGAATGCAGGATCGATATTTCTACTGCTTCAATTCCATGGTGTAGGAAATGAGCCACTATGTCTGTTTTTCTATGATTTTTTATGTTATATAGGTGTTGTGCCAATCTGGTCTTAATTGTATTTCCTGTCTCTCCTACATATTTTATGTCACAGTGTTTGCACTTTATGACATATATGTAGTTGTGGTAACTGTGAGTGTTTGTTTAATAAGGTCTGTTGTGTTTGTTTTCCTGATTAAGGGTATTCAGTGTTGTGGTGGTGGTGCTTGTGTTCCTTTTGTGTGATTCTATCCCAGCTGTCAGTAATAACTGAAGGCTCTGGCTAGTCTAGGTTTAAGAAAAAATCTTTATTTCCCAAGTTACTTTTTGGAAAAAATCTTTATTTCCCAAGATACTTATATTTCCCTTATGTGTGAGGGGTTAGGGGTTAGGTTGCAGAGTGCTCTGTGTTAAGAGTTAGGGTGCAGAGTGCTCTGTGTTAGGGGTTAGGGGTTAGGGTGCAGAGTGGTCAGTGTTAGGGGTTAGGGTGCAGAGTGGTCTGTGTTAGGGGTTAGGGTGCAGAGTGGTCTGTGTAAGGGGTTAGGGTGCAGAGTGGTCTGTGTTAGGGGTTAGGGTTCAGAGTGCTCTGTGTTAGGGGTTAGGGTGCAGAGTGGTCTGTGTTAGGGGTTAGGGTGCAGAGTGGTCCGTGTAAGGGGTTAGGGTGCAGAGTGGTCTGTGTAAGGGGTTAGGGGTTAGGGTGCAGAGTGGTCTGTGTAAGGGGTTAGGGTGCAGAGTGGTCTGTGTAAGGGGTTAGGGGGCAGAGTGGTCTGTGTAAGGGGTTAGGGGTTAGGGGTTAGGGTGCAGAGTGGTCTGTGTAAGGGCTTAGGGGTTAGGGTGCAGAGTGGTCTGTGTAAGGGCTTAGGGGTTAGGGTGCAGAGTGGTCTGTGTAAGGGGTTAGGGGTTAGGGGGCAGAGTGGTCTGTGTAAGGGGTTAGGGGTTAGGGTGCAGAGTGGTCTGTGTAAGGGGTTAGGGTGCAGAGTGGTCTGTGTTAGGGGTTAGGGTGCAGAGTGCTCTGTGTTAGGGGTTAGGGGTTAGGGTGCAGAGTGGTCTGTGTTAGGGGTTAGGGTGCAGAGTGGTCTGTGTAAGGGGTTAGGGTGCAGAGTGGTCTGTGTTAGGGGTTAGGGTGCAGAGTGGTCTGTGTAAGGGGTTAGGGGGCAGTGTGGTCTGTGTAAGGGGTTAGGGTGCAGAGTGGTCTGTGTTAGGGGTTAGGGTGCAGAGTGCTCTGTGTTAAGGGTTAGGGGTTAGGGTGCAGAGTGGTCTGTGTGAGGGGTTAGGGGTTAGGTTGCAGAGTGCTCTGTGTTAGGGGATAGGGTGCAGAGTGGTCTGTGTTAGGGGTTAGGGTGCAGAATGGTCTGTGTAAGGGGTTAGGGGTTAGGGTGCAGAGTGGTCTGTGTAAGGGGTTAGGGGTTAGGGGGCAGTGTGGTCTGTGTTAGGGGTTAGGGTGCAGAGTGCTCTGTGTTAAGGGTTAGGGGTTAGGGTGCAGAGTAGTCTGTGTGAGGGGTTAGGGGTTAGGGGTTAGGTTGCAGAGTGCTCTGTGTTAAGGGATAGGGTGCAGAGTGGTCTGTGTTAGGGGTTAGGTTGCAGAGTGCTCTGTGTTAGGGGTTAGGGTGCAGAGTGGTCTGTGTGAGGGGTTAGGGGTTAGGGTGCAGAGTGGTCTGTGTGAGTGGTTAGGGGTTAGGGTGCAGTAGAGTGAGGCTGAGTTGGGGTGCTGTGCAGTGCGATCGGGTGGGGGGTGTGGAAGTTTATGAGTGCTGGGGGGGGGGGGGGGGTTACCAGGGAGTGGTTTATTTACTGCCCTCCGTCCCCAATCTTAATAGATTCTCCTGCACCCCAGGATTCTGGCAGCCTGCAGGCAATATACCGCTGAGCATAAACACGCCCATAAATTCACCTGCTCAATATTCACATATTCAAATACTGTGCTTACATAAACACACATGCTGCTTACAGTACATCCATAAAGATACGCACAGATATACATATGCACACACACAGGCACACACATGACCGCCACGCACACTCACACAGATACGTCCACACACACGGACTCAGAAATGGCTGAGCTGATCGCTGGGTCTCTTGGGCCCGCTCGACCACAGGTCACCCACCCTGATCTCTGACCTGTGTGGCAGCCCACTTAAAGGGCTTGCTTGGGAGGGGAGGCAGTCATTAGCAGCTTGTCGGGGGTGGGGTGACGCCAAACAGGATAAGTCAGTTTTAAGTTATTATTGGCCGATACAGATGTGACTCTTACATAATAGTACATTTCTAACATTGCTTTATCCAATCAGTGAAGAGCTGTGTGAGCACTCAGCACTGTTTTACCCAATCAGGAAAGAACTGTGTGAGCGTTCAGCACTGTTTTACCCAATCAGTGAAGAGCTGTGTGAGTGCGGTGCTGCACAGTACAGGTACAGGTATGTGTGTGTGTCCCCTCCCATCCCTGTCCGATTGATACAACAGAGCCAGCCCAGCCACCCCCCCCCCCCCCGCCATAGCCCCACCTTGATCCTGAATCAAATAAGACTGCGGGAGGCAGGTTATGATATTTCATTCAGCTGCAAAGTGAAAATTATTTATAATTCTCAAAATGTATGTTCAGGGAAGGAGAGCTCAATATTAAACACTATAAATACATATAAAGTGCTCTGGAATAATTAGAGTGAAGTGTGTGTGAGCTGTGTGTGTGTGTGTGTGTGTGTGTGTGTGTGTGTGTGTGTGTGTGTGTGTGTGTGTGTGTGTGTGTGTGTGTGTGTGTGAGCTGTGTGTGTGTGCGCGTGCGTGTTTAAGCTGAGTCTCTTTCTGTGTATAAGCAATACACTGCATTTCACAGATGCAAATGGCACACGCACACATGATACCTGCTGTTTATTCACAAATATAATATTTTAAATTATTCAGCCCCCTTTTATAGAGAGAAATCAGTGGCTCTGCCTCACCTAACCCGCACAGAGGTGTGACAAAAACAGGGAGACAGTTTCCCAAATAAACGAAGAGATTCAAATGTCCGTGACATCCCCTCTCCCGCTCCCTCTCTCTGTGCATATTAGCTGAGCTGATGAGGGCCATAAGGGGTGGGGTAATTGTAAAAAGAGTTTGCCGTTGGGCGAAAAGAGCAAGATGCGGCGTTCATCTGAGTCACCACCTGGCTTCCTGCCTACAGCCATAAATGCACAATACACACCACACACACACACTCACACACACACACACACACACACACACACACACACACACACACACACACACACACACACACACACACACACACACACACACACACACACACACACACACACACACACACACACACACACACACACACACACACACACACACACACACACACACACACACACACACACACCCAGCCTTCAAACCCCAAACATACACACACCAGCCTTTAACCTTCAAACCCGACACACACACGCACACACGCACAGGCCTCTGACCCGGTGAGCGAGGGGGGGGCACTACATCCAGAGAGTCATGACCCCGTCGTGACCTTGCTCCATTATTCATCCCAGGAAAAAGGCTCCCGGAATTTGAGTTTCCGCTTCCAAAAAAAAAAACTTTGTTGCATGGCACTCTGACCTGCATTAAAGAGTGTAGAAAATGCTGAAAATGTCCGACATTAAAGTTTAACAGGTTCCTCTGGCGCTTTGGAGCAAGTGAACCCAGCTTTCACCTGACCTGCTGGGCACGGAGAACCCCCCTTCCCTACCGCCACACGCCCCTCAAACACACTCACATAACGGAGCACCCCCTTTCCCTACCGCCACACGCCCCTCAAACACACTCACATAACGGAGCACCCCCTTTCCCTACCGCCAAACGCCCCTCAAACACACTCACATAACGGAGCACCCCCTTTCCCTACCGCCAAACGCCCCTCAAACACACTCACATAACGGAGCACCCCCTTTCCCTACCGCCACACGCCCCTCAAACACACTCACATAACGGAGCACCCCCCTTCCCTACCGCCACACGCCCCTCAAACACACTCACATAACGGAGCACCCCCTTTCCCTACCGCCACACGCCCCTCAAACACACTCACATAACGGAGCACCCCCCTTCCCTACCGCCACACGCCCCTCAAACACACTCACATAACGGAGCACCCCCCCTTCCCTACCGCCACACGCCCCTCAAACACACTCACATAACGGAGCACCCCCTTTCTCTACCGCCACACGCCCCTCAAAAACACTCACATAACGGAGCACCCCCTTTCTCTACCGCCACACGCCCCTCAAACACACTCACATAACGGAGCACCCCCTTTCTCTACCGCCACACGCCCCTCAAACACACTCACATAACAGAGCACCCCCTTTCCCTACCGCCACACGCCCCTCAAACACACTCACATAACGGAGCACCCCCCTTTCCCTACCGCCACACGCCCCTCAAACACACTCACATAACGGAGCACCCCCTTTCCCTACCGCCACACGCCCCTCAAACACACTCACATAACGGAGCACCCCCTTTCCCTACCGCCACACGCCCCTCAAAAACACTCACATAACGGAGCAGCCCCTTTCTCTACCGCCACACGCCCCTCAAACACACTCACATAACGGAGCACCCCCTTTCCCTACCGCCACACGCCCCTCAAACACACTCACATAACGGAGCACCCCCTTTCTCTACCGCCACACGCCCCTCAAACACACTCACATAACGGAGCACCCCCTTTCTCTACCGCCACACGCCCCTCAAACACACTCACATAACGGAGCACCCCCTTTCTCTACCGCCACACGCCCCTCAAACACACTCACATAACGGAGCACCCCCTTTCCCTACCGCCACACGCCCCTCAAACACACTCACATAACGGAGCACCCCCTTTCCCTACCGCCAAACGCCCCTCAAACACACTCACATACAGTTGAAGTCAGAGGTTTACATACACTGAGGTTGAAGTCATTAAAACTCATTTTTAACCACTCCACAGATTTCATGTTAGCAAACTCTAGTGTTGGCAAGTCAGTTAGGACATCTACTTTGTGCATGACCCAAGCAACTTTTCCAACAATTGTTTACAGACAGATTATTTCACTTTTAATTCACTATATCACAATTCTAGTGGGTCAGAAGTTTACATACACTAAGTTGACTGTGCATTTAAACAGCTTGAAAAATTCCAGAAAATGATGTCATGGCTTTAGAAACTTCTGATAGGCCAATTGACATTATTTGAGTCAATTGGAGGTGTATCTGTGGATGTATTTTAAGGCCTACCTTCAAACTCAGTGCCTCTTTGCTTGACATCATTGGAAAAACAAAAGAAATCAGCCAAGACCTCAGAAAGAAATTGTGGACCTCCACAAGTCTGGTTCATCCTTGGGAACAATTTCCAAATGCCTGAAGGTACCACGTTCGTCTGTACAAACAATAGTACGCAATTATAATGATGAAACAAAAATTGAACTGTTTGGCCATAATGACCATCGTTATGTTTGGAGGAAAAAGGGTGAGGCTTGCAAGCCGAAAAACACCATCCCAAGGTGGCAGCATCATGTTGTGGGGGTGCTTTGTTGCAGGAGGGACTGGTGCACTTTATAAAATAGATGGCATCATGAGGAAAGAAAATTATGTGGATATACTGAAGCAACATTTCAAGACATCAGCTAAGAAGTTAAAGCTTGGTCGCAAATGGCTCTTCCAAATGGACAATGACCCAAAGCATACTTCCAAAGTTGTGGCAAAATGGCTTAAGGACAACAAAGTCAAGGTATTGGAGTAGCCATCACAAAGTCCTGACCTCAATCCAATCGAAAAGTTGCGGGCAGAACTGAAAAGGCGTGTGCGAGCAAGGAGCCCTACAAACCTGACTCAGTTACACCAGTTCTGTCAGGTGGAATGGGCCAAAATTCCAGCAACTTATGGTGAGCAGCTTTTGGAAGGCTACCCAAAAACGTTTGGCCCAAGTTAAACATTTTAAAGGCAATGCTACCAAATACTAACAGAGTGTATGTAAACTTCTGACCCACTGGTAATGTGATGAAAGAAATAAAAAGCATAAATAAATAATTCTCTCTACTATTATTCTGACATTTCACATTCTTAAATTAAAGTTGTGATCCTAACTCACCTAAGACAGGGAATGTTTACTCGGATTAAATGTCAGGAATTGTGAAAAATTGAGTTTACATGGAATTGGCTAAGGGTAAACTTTCGACTTCAACTGTATTTAGTAGGCCTAAATATTTGTAATTGTTATCTGTATTCATTTATACATTCCCTCCCTTTCTCTAGTGTAAATGATTGTATGTTTTATGGCATAACTTTCTGTAAAGGTGAATGTTATATGCTGCTAGAAAGATTTATCTGCAGGGATAATAAAGTATTCTATCAATCTATTCAGCTACCTATCTACAAAGTTGCCATTGTACATTGTGTAAAATTAACTTGACAACCAAGTATACGCCTAAACATATCCTTTCTGGTGTGTAATTTTTGTCAGCTGTCTACAACATTAATCTAAATGATGTCTTCTTCCATGAGGCAATTTTTGTTATTTTACAATTTGATGTGACAAGGTTTGAATGACCACATTCTCTTCAGATGGTAAGATGAAAAAACACAGAGCCAAGTTACATTAAATAATTTAGGAAACATTGGGCTTTGGAATAGAGCTTGTTTAATTTGTGTGAGCTAAGGTAGCCAATATTGTTTGCTGTAACTTGGCCTCATTTTGATATCAATACATTTAATGTCAGGGGCTTGATTTTGTTAGTTTTAGAATGAATGTGTGAGTATTTTTGCACGGTGAAAATGTTTTTTTATTGAGATATCATTACTTTTTGTACTGTGTTTGTTATGAGTAACTGATGATTATAATACATATACAGTGAGCACCATAATTCATTGGACAGTGACACATTTTTTGTTATTTTGGTTCTGTACTCAAGCACTTTGAGTTTGAAAGGATACAATGACAATTGTATGACAAGGTTGAAGTGCAGACTGTCTGCTTTAATTTGAGGGTATTGTCATCCAAATGATCCGTTTACAAATTATAGAACCTTTAGTACATAGTCCCCCCCATTTTCAGGCATCAATAAATAATGGACAGTTTAACATAATGTAGAATAAAGTAATCATATTTAATATTTGGTCGCATATCCTTTGCATGCCATGACTTACTGATGTCTGTGAAGCAACAATATCAAAAGACTCTTGATATCCTATTTTATGATACTCCTACATGTGATACTATACCCTCTCTGCATCTGAATGGATCTCTATGGGAACTGGGGGGTGGGACTAGATCTAGCTGTAAATTACACTGGAACAGTATGGAACACATGGTTGGCTAAATGGCTCTAAGTCATCAAGGGTCTGTTACTTTATTCTACATTATGTTAAACTGTCCAATATGTTTTGATGCCCGAAAACTGTGCACATGCTGGACTATGCGCAAAAGGTTATATAATTTCTAAACGGTTCATATGGATGACAATACCCTCAAATTAAAGCCGACAGTCTGCACTTCAACCTAATTGCCACTGTATCCTTTCAAACTCAAAGAGCTAGAGTACAGAACCAAAAAAATTTGTTATTGTCCAATGAATTATGGCGCTCACTGTATATTTATGAACCATAAGATAATTAAATCTAGAGAGAGAGAGATGCAATAGACATACATACATTCTAGCTGAAGGAAAAAACATATTGACTGTATTTTGTCTTTTTCCCTGTACTATGAAGTACAAATAAATGAAAGTGTTAGTCGTATTTATAAATTAATTACTGTAAGTGTATTATTGTACACGGAAGAACTACTATTGGTTTGTATGTCAGTAGATGATCTATAGGCCTAGCTAACACTAATTTAAAGAATGGGCGTTTGGCCCGTAGTGCTTGTGTTTATTTGCATTCATTGTATTTTATTTTATTTATTTATTTTTTTACAGTGAAATTTTTTTAAATAATCTGGTCACACAATATATCATTCAAAGTGTTAAAACTCACGATTCTATCTCTATAAACTATATTACGATCCCAATGTTATAGCGACAACAGTTGCTTATTTTGTAACAAGACTGTGCTCAGTGTGCTGTCTGGGGTTACCCGTTACAAACTGAGTCTGAGGTTTTATGGCCTACCTTGTAGTCATGTAGCTATCAGAGTCCTGAAACAATATTACGTGGGGTTTGCATGTGAAATGATACAGAACATCCCACAAAGATTATACAGCTGTAACAGCAATAGTTAAAGTTTTTTGGCAATTGTTACTTAGCAAGCAAGCAAGCTTCCACACAAAACAAGGAAGGCAAAGTTTTAAAAATACTGTAGCGATTATTCAATTCACATGTGCACTTCCGTATATGTTAATCAAAAGTATTATGTGCGCACATTGTTAATTTTCCGTGTATCCTGCAATTGGCTACTTTGATCAGATGTTGTTATTGGCAGATCAGATGTTATCCAGTGGGGAGAATTATTCTTTCAGGGAATGGAGCATTTGTGATGATGAAAATGGCAGAAAGAAAAAAGAAGAAAAAATGCAAAAATAACCCAAGTTTGGGGCTTTATTGTGTGGTTGTGTGAAGTTGTATCTGAATTCAGTTTGTTTACATGAGGTCAGAAGGTACAGAAGTTAATGATAGTCTGTGGTCATTGTGGTTATTTCTGTAGGAAACCCTGAAAAGTGCCAAACTCTCGGTGCTGTACATGCCTGGGGCATACCCCGCCATGCCGTAACTCGGCGGATGGCATACCTGCCATCCAAATTGTTTGTTGAATAAAAAAGCCTTTAATTATTGGTAAGATTGAACATGTTTTTCTGTGTGCTCATGGCTGTGCGTTTTCCAGATCAGGAGCACCAGTGCTCCCTGGCAAAAAGCTTACAGTAGGACCCTGGTGTGTGTGTGTGTGTGTGTGTGTGTGTGTGTGTGTGTGTGTGTGGTGTGTGTGGTGTGTGTGGTGTGTGTGTGTGTGTGTGTGTGTGGTGTGTGTGTGTGTGTGTGTGTGTGTGGTGTGTGGTGTGTGTGTGTGTGTGTGTGTGTGTGTGTGTGTGGTGTGTGTGGTGTGTGTGTGTGTGTGTGTGTGTGTGTGTGTGGTGTGTGGTGTGTGGTGTGTGGTGTGTGTGTGTGTGTGTGTGGTGTGTGGTGTGTGTGGTGTGTGTGGTGTGTGGTGTGTGGTGTGTGTGGTGTGTGTGGTGTGTGGTGTGTGTGTGTGTGTGTGTGTGTGTGTGGTGTGTGTGTGTGTGTGTGTGTGTGTGTGTGTGTGTGTGTGTGTGGTGTGTGGTGTGTGGTGTGTGTGTGTGTGTGTGTGTGTGTGTGTGGTGTGTGTGGTGTGTGTGTGTGTGTGTGTGTGTGGTGTGTGTGTGTGTGTGTGTGTGTGGTGTGTGGTGTGTGTGGTGTGTGGTGTGTGGTGTGTGTGTGTGTGTGTGTGTGTGTGTGTGTGTGTGTGTGTGTGTGTGTATGCACGCATGTGTGTGTGAGAACACAAGTTAATGTGCCTCAACATCAACACCAGACAGAAAATCTGCAGCCTCTCTTCTCCATTTCATCTTCACATCAAAAAGTTATTTAAAACAAAATACAAAAAGAGAAAGAGAGACAGAGAGAAAAAGAGAGAGAGACAGAAAGGGAGAGAGAGAGACAGAGAGAGAGAGAGAGAGAGAGAGAGAGAGAGAGAGAGAGAGAGAGAGAGAATTCCCAGGGAAACTGGGGGGTGGGGCGAATGAAAGACCGAGAGCCTGTGAGATTTGAAAGTCAGGGCAGCCCTCTGGGAGACGCGCGGACACAGGGACACGCGCTCTAAATGCACGCGGTATTCAAAGCCCATTCTGCTGCCTGCATTTGGGATGCACATATCAAAGATGATGCAAATGCGGAAGAGAAAATGAGAACTTACCAGATGTTCTAATCCCGCTTTGATGTTTGCGCCATCCCTGAAACAGAAGAACAAATTTTCTAAACTGTAAATAAAACCCCGTTGGTTAATTGTCTCTAAATAAAAAGCCTTTGCAACCTGCTCGACCTTTTCTCCCTGTGTCTATCTCCCGCTCTGTCTCCTGTATAGTTGATAATTGCTATTTATTAGGTTTTTTTTAGGGACGGTTCCGCTTTTCAAAAGGCCCTTTCTTCTCTGTCCAATTAATACAGAGTGTTAGAAGCCAACAAACAATCGCTCTTAGCAATGAAGAGGGCTCAACTCCTTTCTGTGCGTCCATTACAATAATGATAATGGCATTGTGAGAGTGATAGGGTGTGTGTGTGTGCGCGCGCGCATGTGTGCGTTTGTGTTTAAGCTCTCCTTAGTCGCACAATACTACACTCTCTCCTTATTTACCAAATACCTTCTCTCTCTACTTACTCACCAACTACTCTACTCTCTCCCTACTCACTGAGTACTCTACTCTCTCCTTACTCACTGACTACTCTTCTTATTCACGAAGTACTCTCTTTTTACACACCAAGTACTATACTCCTTACACATTTAGGGGTCGATTTACTAAAGGTTTGCGTGTAAAACATCACATG
This sequence comes from Synaphobranchus kaupii, assembly GCA_029718625.1. NCBI lineage: Eukaryota > Metazoa > Chordata > Actinopteri > Anguilliformes > Synaphobranchidae > Synaphobranchus > Synaphobranchus kaupii. The sequence continues at coordinate 9,268,403 of CM056383.1, read as the reverse complement.
TAAAACTGTTACCACCTGAAAAAAATCATCCGAGGTGATCAACTAAGAGGTGCACAGAGGACAGAGGTGTTAAAATTGAAAGATACATGTATTTTTCATTTTTGTGGGTTTGCCTTAATGAATATGCAAGATTGGGCATCCCTATGTTATTTACGGGAAATAGTGGAAGGAGGTCATGCAAATAGATTACTTTAGCACGTGCAATGTGATTTACTAAGCCTGAAAGCAATTTGGGAAGCAGGTATTAAAAGACACGCAAACGATAAGATGACGGCTGTCATTGTAGCAAGAAGGAGAAGTCGTAACAATCAAAGCCCACAACGTGGCGAGCAGGTATTTTCCACCCCTGTAAATCTCTTTGGAATGTCAGAGGCAAAAAAAATGTATACATATCGCCATCTAACAGCTTTTTGGCAAAATAGGGGATGACTTAAAGCAAGTCACGAGAAGAAGCCACGCCATACCAGCAATGACCATACTGGTGAGTATGCCAGGGCCTCTGGTCCGCTACAGAAGATATTGATCTCCCAGTCCAACTGTTCAGGTGCACTGTCTCTGGTTCTTAACGCTTTGACACGTCTGGACACACCGGCATGTCCATTACTGTTGGCATGTATGGACACACGGGTGTATTTGGAATATCCATAACCGAACGCTCTGAACGATTGCGTAACATTAGGGGCTAATTACCTGGCCCATTCTAGCTAAAGCTCAAAATACACAAAAAGGGAATTTGTGGATACATAGGCTACATCATGAACAGTAAGAATAAATACATTTTTAACCATGAAGCAAATTGTGTCACACACTACAAGAGTAACTAGTATTTTAATCATACAAGCAATACATCTATTAAAACAAACCGTGAATAACAAGGCAAATATTTAAAATTAAAATTAAAATAAAACTCATCATCAGAAAATGTGATTTCATGTGACACTAACGGCACGAGCAGTGCTAGCAAGTACAGTTATGATCATTTCAGTCCTTACAAACATCTACAGTAACTCCCGGCAGAAAATAAGAGACATCCAGTGAAACTGTTCGTAGTAAACCGCCAGCTTGTTCAGTGTAACAGTAGCTTATACCTAACCATTCCAAACGTGCAAAATCTCTCATTTAAATATGGCTGTTTGGGGCTGGAGTCATTTGCATAATGCCTCTTTGTTGATCACCCGCAAAGAAAGAAATGATAACAAGTGCAAATACTTTGGGTGCCCACGCAAAAAAAACCCCCAAAAAAAACACTTATTTGGGATCTTAGTAAATCAACCCGAGTACTCAGTGCTCAATAATTTCCTTACTCACCCAGTACTTTACCCATACTACAGTCACATGAGCTTCACAATATCACCCCTGAAACCACCATTTCATTAGCTCAATGTTACATATTAGTTTATCTTCTTATGAGTGATAATCACAGCTGTGTTCCACATTAGTTTATTTTCTTATGAGTTATAATCACAGCTGTGTTACATATCAGTTTATTTTCTTATGAGTGATAATCACAGCTGTGTTACATATTAGTTTATGTTCTTATGAGTGATAATCACAGCTGTGTTACATATCAGTTTATTTTCTTATGAGTGATAATCACAGCTGTTACATATTAGTTTATGTTCTTATGAGTGATAATCACAGTTGTGTTACATATTAGTTTATGTTCTTATGAGTAATAATCACAGTTGTGTTACATATTAGTTTATTTTCTTATGAGTGATAATCACAGCTGTTACATATTAGTTTATGTTCTTATGAGTGATAATCACAGTTGTGTTACATATTAGTCTATGTTCTTATGAGAGATAATCACAGCTGTGTTACATATTAGTTTATGTTCTTATGAGTGATAATCACAGCTGTGTTACATATTAGTTTATTTTCTTATGAGTGATAATCACAGCTCTGTTACATATTAGTTTGTGTTCTTATGAGTGATAATCACAGCTGTTACATATTAGTTTGTGTTCTTATGAGTGATAATCACAGCTCTGTTACACATTAGTTTATTTTCTTATGAGTGATAATCACAGCTCTGTTACATATTAGTTTGTGTTCTTATGAGTGATAATCACAGCTCTGTTACATATTAGTTTGTGTTCTTATGAGTGATAATCACAGCTCTGTTACATATTAGTTTGTGTTCTTATGAGTGATAATCACAGCTCTGTTACATATTAGTTTATGTTCTTATGAGTGATAATCACAGCTCTGTTACATATTAGTTTGTGTTCTTATGAGTGATAATCACAGCTCTGTTACATATTAGTTTATTTTCTTGTGAGTGATAATCACAGCTCTGTTACATATTAGTTTGTGTTCTTATGAGTGATAATCACAGCTCTGTTACATATTAGTTTATGTTCTTATGAGTGATAATCACAGCTCTGTTACATATTAGTTTGTGTTCTTATGAGTGATAATCACAGCTCTGTTACATATTAGTTTATGTTCTTATGAGTGATAATCACAGCTCTGTTACATATTAGTTTGTGTTCTTATGAGTGATAATCACAGCTCTGTTACATATTAGTTTGTGTTCTTATGAGTGATAATCACAGCTCTGTTACATATTAGTTTATGTTCTTATGAGTGATAATCACAGCTCTGTTACATATTAGTTTGTGTTCTTATGAGTGATAATCACAGCTCTGTTACATATTAGTTTATGTTCTTATGAGTGATAATCACAGCTGTGTTACATATCAGTTTATTTTCTTATGAGTGATAATCACAGCTGTTACATATTAGTTTATGTTCTTATGAGTGATAATCACAGTTGTGTTACATATTAGTTTATGTTCTTATGAGTAATAATCACAGTTGTGTTACATATTAGTTTATTTTCTTATGAGTGATAATCACAGCTGTTACATATTAGTTTATGTTCTTATGAGTGATAATCACAGTTGTGTTACATATTAGTCTATGTTCTTATGAGAGATAATCACAGCTGTGTTACATATTAGTTTATGTTCTTATGAGTGATAATCACAGCTGTGTTACATATTAGTTTATTTTCTTATGAGTGATAATCACAGCTCTGTTACATATTAGTTTGTGTTCTTATGAGTGATAATCACAGCTGTTACATATTAGTTTGTGTTCTTATGAGTGATAATCACAGCTCTGTTACACATTAGTTTATTTTCTTATGAGTGATAATCACAGCTCTGTTACATATTAGTTTGTGTTCTTATGAGTGATAATCACAGCTCTGTTACATATTAGTTTGTGTTCTTATGAGTGATAATCACAGCTCTGTTACATATTAGTTTCTGTTCTTATGAGTGATAATCACAGCTCTGTTACATATTAGTTTATGTTCTTATGAGTGATAATCACAGCTCTGTTACATATTAGTTTGTGTTCTTATGAGTGATAATCACAGCTCTGTTACATATTAGTTTATTTTCTTGTGAGTGATAATCACAGCTCTGTTACATATTAGTTTGTGTTCTTATGAGTGATAATCACAGCTCTGTTACATATTAGTTTATGTTCTTATGAGTGATAATCACAGTTGTGTTACATATTAGTTTATGTTCTTATGAGTAATAATCACAGTTGTGTTACATATTAGTTTATTTTCTTATGAGTGATAATCACAGCTGTTACATATTAGTTTATGTTCTTATGAGTGATAATCACAGTTGTGTTACATATTAGTCTATGTTCTTATGAGAGATAATCACAGCTGTGTTACATATTAGTTTATGTTCTTATGAGTGATAATCACAGCTGTGTTACATATTAGTTTATTTTCTTATGAGTGATAATCACAGCTCTGTTACATATTAGTTTGTGTTCTTATGAGTGATAATCACAGCTGTTACATATTAGTTTGTGTTCTTATGAGTGATAATCACAGCTCTGTTACACATTAGTTTATTTTCTTATGAGTGATAATCACAGCTCTGTTACATATTAGTTTGTGTTCTTATGAGTGATAATCACAGCTCTGTTACATATTAGTTTGTGTTCTTATGAGTGATAATCACAGCTCTGTTACATATTAGTTTATTTTCTTGTGAGTGATAATCACAGCTCTGTTACATATTAGTTTGTGTTCTTATGAGTGATAATCACAGCTCTGTTACATATTAGTTTATGTTCTTATGAGTGATAATCACAGCTCTGTTACATATTAGTTTGTGTTCTTATGAGTGATAATCACAGCTCTGTTACATATTAGTTTATGTTCTTATGAGTGATAATCACAGCTCTGTTACATATTAGTTTGTGTTCTTATGAGTGATAATCACAGCTCTGTTACATATTAGTTTGTGTTCTTATGAGTGATAATCACAGCTCTGTTACATATTAGTTTATGTTCTTATGAGTGATAATCACAGCTCTGTTACATATTAGTTTGTGTTCTTATGAGTGATAATCACAGCTCTGTTACATATTAGTTTATGTTCTTATGAGTGATAATCACAGCTGTGTTACATATCAGTTTATTTTCTTATGAGTGATAATCACAGCTGTTACATATTAGTTTATGTTCTTATGAGTGATAATCACAGTTGTGTTACATATTAGTTTATGTTCTTATGAGTAATAATCACAGTTGTGTTACATATTAGTTTATTTTCTTATGAGTGATAATCACAGCTGTTACATATTAGTTTATGTTCTTATGAGTGATAATCACAGTTGTGTTACATATTAGTCTATGTTCTTATGAGAGATAATCACAGCTGTGTTACATATTAGTTTATGTTCTTATGAGTGATAATCACAGCTGTGTTACATATTAGTTTATTTTCTTATGAGTGATAATCACAGCTCTGTTACATATTAGTTTGTGTTCTTATGAGTGATAATCACAGCTGTTACATATTAGTTTGTGTTCTTATGAGTGATAATCACAGCTCTGTTACACATTAGTTTATTTTCTTATGAGTGATAATCACAGCTCTGTTACATATTAGTTTGTGTTCTTATGAGTGATAATCACAGCTCTGTTACATATTAGTTTGTGTTCTTATGAGTGATAATCACAGCTCTGTTACATATTAGTTTCTGTTCTTATGAGTGATAATCACAGCTCTGTTACATATTAGTTTATGTTCTTATGAGTGATAATCACAGCTCTGTTACATATTAGTTTGTGTTCTTATGAGTGATAATCACAGCTCTGTTACATATTAGTTTATTTTCTTGTGAGTGATAATCACAGCTCTGTTACATATTAGTTTGTGTTCTTATGAGTGATAATCACAGCTCTGTTACATATTAGTTTATGTTCTTATGAGTGATAATCACAGCTCTGTTACATATTAGTTTGTGTTCTTATGAGTGATAATCACAGCTCTGTTACATATTAGTTTATGTTCTTATGAGTGATAATCACAGCTCTGTTACATATTAGTTTGTGTTCTTATGAGTGATAATCACAGCTCTGTTACATATTAGTTTGTGTTCTTATGAGTGATAATCACAGCTCTGTTACATATTAGTTTATGTTCTTATGAGTGATAATCACAGCTCTGTTACATATTAGTTTGTGTTCTTATGAGTGATAATCACAGCTCTGTTACATATTAGTTTATGTTCTTATGAGTGATAATCACAGCTCTGTTACATATTAGTTTGTGTTCTTATGAGTGATAATCACAGCTCTGTTACATATTAGTTTGTGTTCTCATGAGTGATAATCACAGCTCTGTTACATATTAGTTTATGTTCTCATGAGTGATAATCACAGCTGTGATAGCTCTGTGTTACATATTAGTTTATGTTCTTATGAGTGATAATCACAGCTGTGATAGCTCTGTGTTACATATTAGTTTATGTTCTCATGGGTGATAATCACAGCTCTGTTACATAGTAGTTTGTGTTCTTATGAGTGATAATCATAGCTCTGTGTTGCATATGCCTTCTGTTTTCCTCCCAGGGTTTGTTAAATTATGCATCTGCCCGAATATGGGTGACCGACGACCCGTGTGATTGGCTCAGAAGGGGGACAGGGTTAATTAGAGGGGGAAACATTCACACAAAACTAGAATGAAATGAATGGGTAAATATACAGATACAGACAGGCTAATTACAGCTATCCTGTGTGCCGCTCTAACACTGCTGTGCTGCTAAGCACATAATGCAAATGATATAAAAAGCCCATGCATGCATTATGGCTTATATCCTAAACAGAAGGGAGAGGAGAGAAGAGGGAAAATACTCTGATTAAAAGAGCAAATTGGCAGTAAATAATAGATGCATTTTTGGCACATTTCAGAATTATTACAGAGGAAATCAAAAGATCAACCAACATCAACCTCACCCCCAACCAATCCCCCCCCCCCTCAACTCTTGCGCACACACACACACACACACACACACACACACACACCTCATGTTAATATTCGTGCTGTGGCAGGTCCCTCAATCAGAGAAACAGAGAGAGGCAGAGAAAGAGAGAATGAGAGAGAAAGAGGGAGGAAGAGAGGAAGAGAGGAAGATAAATAGGGAGAGAGAGGGAGATAGAGGGGGGAGAGAGCAAGAGAGAGAGACAGACAGAGAGAGGGGAGAGAAAGAGGGAGAGAGAAAGGGAGGGAGATAGAGGGAGAGAGAGAGAGAGAGGGAGGGGGGGGTTTATTGATGTGAGAGATCGCCTAATGGGGCCAGCAGCATCACAATGAAAGCCTACACCATCTCTAAAATTACTCCACCAATCATGGCTGCAAAACCCAATCAAATGCCCCCATCAGCAGTACCCAGCTTCCTGCAAATTAAGCCCCCCCCTCCCAGGCACCGCCGTCTATCCCCTCCCTAGAAACACAGTGCTGATAATAAAGGTTCCCGGTTCGAGGATCCAGAGAAGGGGGCTCCGGTACATCAGGGTGGAACTCGTCCCGCACCCCGGGACGCCGGCCTCATTTTCATTTTTAATTTACAACCCGGGAAAAAAGCAGAGAAAAAAGGGGGAGAAAAGAATGAGAATGAAAGAATGAGATGAGCTGTTAATTCCCTCATCACCCGTTCAGCCGGCTGTATGTGACCACTTAAGAAAAACTTCATCTAGTTTTAATTACATCACATTCTGAGTAACAAACCGGCGCATTTATTATACATGACGGGTGAAGACAAATTAAAGAGGCAGACATTCGTTACCGTAGTGACAGTGTGGTGTAATCCCCTAATGAAACTATTTCACAGGTCGTCCACCAGGAAGAGAGCGAGGCCTGCCGACAGATAGCCTGAGAAAGCAGCTCTCACTCCTCCGTCTGCCTTATATCTCCCCCTCTCCCCATCTCCCTCTCTCCTTCTCTCCCTCGCTCTCCTTGTCCCTCTCCCCTTCGCCCTGTCTCCTTCTCTCCCTCGCTCTCCTTGTCCCTCTCCCCATCTCCCTCTCTCCTTCACTCCCTCGCTCTCCTTGTCCCTCTCCCCATCTCCCTCTCTCCTTCTCTCCATCGCTCTCCTTGTCTCTCTTCCTATCTCTCTCCCTCACCCTTTCTCCATCTCTGCACCATCTCCCTCTCTTGCCCTCTTTCCCCATCTCTCTCTCTCTCTCTCTCTCTCTCCATCTCTGCCCTGTCTCCATGGCCATCCCTGTCATGACTTCATCAATATTAGCACAGCCCCCCCCTGCCCCCCCCCTCTGTGCCGACAGGAGCCCTAATTCAATTATAAGGTTGAAACCTGATAAAAACAGCACTGGAGTGGAAAATAGGAAGGGATTATTGGCAAATGAATAAAGATTTGTATGGAGCAAGAACAGCGGAGTACAGCAGGTCCTTTTCATTTCTCCTCCTGTTTGTCTTTTGCTTTTTTCATAATAAAAGCACCATCCTTTGCCTTCAGGTCTACAGGGAACCCAGTCCCCCAATCAACCCCCCCCCCCCCCCCAACACACCCACACACTCTCACACACACACACCCGCCTGCCCGCCCGCCTCCATGCAGTGGCATCGATTTCTGAATTAGACTGCAATATTAAATAATTAATATACTTGCCATGATTGATGTTTTGCATTAGCCCAATATTAGGTTATCAATCAAAATCCACTTGGTTTAATGTAATAATATTGAAAAAGTGTCAGGGGCTGTTCATCCAATTTGTAGTTGAGGCAGCGCAGACAGTAATGCTGGTGTAACACAAGGCTGGAGAGCAGGAAGGCAATGCTCCTACAAACGTGAGGGGATGGGAGGGGGGGAGTGTACTGCTCCTACAACCATGAGGGGGGGTGTACTGCTCCTACAACCATGAGGGGATGGGAGGGGGGGGGGGTGTACTGCTCCTACAACCATGAGGGGATGGGAGGGGGGGAGTGTACTGCTCCTACAACCATGAGGGGGGGTGTACTGCTCCTACAACCATGAGGGGATGGGAGGGGGGGGGGGTGTACTGCTCCTACAACCATGAGGGGGATGGGAGGGGGGGGGGGGTGTACTGCTCCTACAACCATGAGGGGATGGGAGGGGGAGTGTACTGCTCTACAACATGAGGGGGGGTGTACTGCTCCTACAACCATGAGGGGGGGTGTACTGCTCCTACAACCAGGGGTGACTGCTCCTACAACCATGAGGGGATGGGAGGGGGGGGGGTGTACTGCTCCTACAACCATGAGGGGATGGGAGGGGGGGGGGGGGGGTGTACTGCTCCTACAACCATGAGGGGATGGGAGGGGGGGGAGGTGTACTGCTCCTACAACCATGAGGGTGGGTTGTACTGCTCCTACAACCATGAGGGGATGGGAGGGGGGGGGGGGTGTACTGCTCCTACAACCATGAGGGGATGGGAGGGGGGGGGGGGTGTACTGCTCCTACAACCATGAGGGGATGGGAGGGGGGGGGGAGGTGTGTACTGCTCCTACAACCATGAGGGTGGGTGTACTGCTCCTACAACCATGAGGGGATGGGAGGGGGGGGGGGGGGGGGTGTACTGCTCCTACAACCATGAGGGGATGGGAGGGGGGGGGGGGGGTGTGTACTGCTCCTACAACCATGAGGGGATGGGAGGGGGGGGGGGGGGGGTGTACTGCTCCTACAACCATGAGGGGATGGGAGGGGGGGGAGTGTACTGCTCCTACAACCATGAGGGGGGGTGTACTGCTCCTACAACCATGAGGGGATGGGAGGGGGGGGGGGGGTGTACTGCTCCTACAACCATGAGGGGATGGGAGGGGGGGGGTGTACTGCTCCTACAACCATGAGGGGATGGGAGTGGGGGGGGGTGTACTGTTCCTACAACCATGAGGGGATGGGAGGGGGGGACTGCT